>JBBPCX010063471.1:0-14027 GCA_037974365.1 Hydrocynus forskahlii | reverse complement strand
AACACATTAAGAAGGCAAGAAACTCCACTAATGAACTCTTGACGAAGAACACCTGTTAATTAAATACCATTCCAGGTTGATTCCTCATGAATCTGACTGAAAAAATGCCAAGAGTGTGTAAAGCTGTCATCAGAGCAAGAGGTGATATTTTCAATATTAATCTACAATGTAGCCAATAATAATAACAAAGGAAATCATTGAATGAGAAGGTGTGTTCAAACTTTTGACTGGTGGTGTACACTGATATAAAACTTCTGCTTTTCTTTAAAAGCTTGAATCCACTTTTAACTTCTTATTATTTTGCTATTTGGAAAGGCATGAACAGTGAATCCTTGAGCGTTTTGATATGCTACAATAAAATTTTGTAGTGATTTTGTATTGTTAGAAGTAGATGGTCGTTGTATTCTTAACCTTGAGGATGCAGAGTCTTAATATCGACCTGCGGTTTATTGATCACTGGAGTAATGTTAGTGTCACCTTCCACATTAGCACGATCCAGAGGAAGAAATACAGAACTACAAATGAATGAACAAGAACTAACCTATTTCAGTATTTCTGCATACCACATGTACATTCGACATATTTACTTAACCATACTTCAGTATCCCTATGTCACTGAGGCTATAGATTGTGGGAAGTCATAGGTTCTCAAGCGCAATTTGATCAACACATAGTATGTTAATATTTCAACATCCAACTGTCTATTCATTTCATAACGGAGTATAGACTCTGACCATAGGACAAACAGGCCTAAGGGGCTACATCTCACTCTTCACAAAATGAGCCAATCTAACTGAATAGATAAAAAGATGGTAGGTAGGATAGACAGACAGAAATTTTTTAACAGAAATCTTTTTGAAAACGAATACAATATCATTACATTTTGCGATCAACCAAGACTTGGTGTCTACTACAAGAGACATATGATTAAAACATATTTAGATGTGAAAGTAACATTTGCCAGAAAAGACTTAAAAATCTTATGATGGCAGTGTGTTGGATCTTAAATGAGAAAAACGTGTGGAACCAGTGGAACTGGCCAAAGGTGATCCTAGCAGATCCTAGATCTGAAAAAAGGTCAAATTATTTAAAATAAAATTCAAAATATCAAAACTCATTTTCTTCTGGTTCTCAGGCAGTGAGTTTTTTACAGCTTCACAAGGTTCTCCTAGTGCTCCTAGCTGAAGAAAATTATGTAAAAAAAAAAAAAAAAAGAAGAATTATTTAAAAATATGAAAACTTTGTTTCTTCTGGGCCTCAGGAGATTACATTTAGATGTTGTGAAAGTAACATTTGCCTAAAAAAATTTTAAAAAATGAGTACATTATCATGGGATAGCACTGTGTTAACTTTTGGAAGCACTTCAAATGAGAAGAACCATTGGAACTTTTGAGGTTTTTAAGGCCAAAAGTGGTCCTAGGTAAAGAAAATGTAAAAAAAGAAATTTATTATGTAAAATAAAATTCTGGTTCTCATGAGTATATTTTAGATGTGGTGGCAGTAACATTGTTAGAAAAAGGGAAAAAAAGAAAAAAAAACACATTATCTTGGGATGACAGTGTTTCCCTTGGAATTTAAATGATTTCAATTTTTACAGATTCACAAGGCACTGCTTAAGAAACCTATGTGGAACAAAATGTGTAAATGATCTTGGGGCGGCAGCGTATCTCTGAGAAAACTTGTGAAACTGTAAGCATTTTTTGTACCAAAAGTGCAAAAGGAACCCACACAAATCATAATATGAGGGATTCTAAACGAAAAATTCTTCACTAAAACAATTGACAAAAATAAGTAAATGATCTTGAGATGAAAGTGTCTCTCCTGAATCTGCAATGAGAAAAACCAGTGGAACTTTGAGCTCTTCTACGACCATAAGTGGTAAAGAAACCCACATATATCATAATAGAGCTTATAAACATTTGTGGATTTTAAAAGCATGCAAGATCCTCAGAAAAGGAGAGATATAAGGTTATTTTTCTCCTCTGTAGCCCGTTTGTTTAAAGTAGCCATGGGTGCCGCAAAGCCCTGTGGTCCCCTGTGTTGAGGATCAGGGCTGTGGATAAATCATTTGCGATAAAAAAAGGGAACAAATTGACAAAAATTAGTAAATAATCTTGGAGCAGCAGTGTGTCTCTTAGACCTTCAATGACAAACCTGTGAAACTGTGAGACTTTGAACATCTTTAGGACCAAAGTGCTAAATAAACCCCTGTAACACACAACAAAAGGGACCTGTTGTTTCTAAGTCACTGAAAATCCCTCAGCCCTCAGCCTGTTTGTTTACATCAGCCCTGGGCGCTGCAAAGGCCTGTCGTCTGCTGTGCTGAGGAGAGGTGCTGTGGATAAACTACATGATCATTTATGAAAAAAAAGAGACAACAAATGGACAAAATGAGTAAAAATCTCTTGTGTCTCTTGGACCTTATATTATTTAAACCTGTAGGAGTCTGTTTTTTTAACAGGTTCACAAGGCCAAAAGCGCTCCTAGCTGAAGAAAATTATAATTTGTGAGAAAAATGACAAAATTGAGTAAATTATTTTGGGATGGCACTGTGTTCTATCACTGTGACCTTAACTGATATAAACAGTGAAACTGAGCTTTTTGAAAAGACCAAACATGCTAACGAAACCACTTTAACTCAGAACACAGAGGCTTATAACCTTTTGTGAATTTGAAATCAGTCAAATTCCTTCACTAAAACTATATATAAGTACATGATCTTGGAACAGCAGTGTCTCTTGGATCTTTCTTGGAAAAACCAGTGAAACTGTGAAACATTGAGCCTCTTTAGGACCAAAAGTGTTACATAAGCCCTTTAACTCATAACAAAATGGGTTCTAAGCATCTGTTGATTCTAAATCACTCAAAAGTGGAGATATAAGGTCAATTTTCTCTTTAGTCCTCAGTCTGTTTCTTTTACATCAGCTTGGGATGGCACTGGGAAGGACTTTCAAAGAGAAAAGCCTTTGAAACTGTGAAACCTTGGGCTTCCTTAGGACCAAAATTGCTAAATAAACCCTTATAGCTCATAACAAAAGGAACTATGCGCGTCTATTGCTTCTAAATCACTGAAAATCCTGAGAAAGTGAAGAAATGGGGATTATTCTCCTCTGATTCAGTTCACAGACTGTTTGTTTACATCAGCCGCAAAGGCCTGTGGTCCGCTGTGCTGAGAGAGGCGCTGTGGATTGTGGGGAGTCTTCGGTCCTCCACCCGTTCCATCGCAGAAATGGCTGCCTCGGCGGCGGCGGCGGCTTCTTCCCCCGGGCTGTGTCCGAGCTTCGCCGTCATCTGCTCCTTCCTGGAGCGCTACGGGGCTCTGCTGGACCTGCCGGAGCTGACGTTCGCGCAGCTAGAGCGGTATCTGGAGGAGACGGCGGCAGGTGGGGGTTTTGTTTTGTTTGTGTCCCGGAGCGGCTGAAGGGACGCGGGCTTCTGCAGCCCTGCCGCCCGGGCGGAGTTATTGTGGGGCCGGAGGACGATATTCTGTCTCCCCGGTGCCCCGGGACATCAGATAAAGTCCTCTTTTCGAGACCTGGGTGGTTATGGCTTGAAGGAACGGTCCCCTTTGCATCCTCTCGCCTTCCTTTGCCTCCCCGTCCGGAGTGGGTTGTGTTATTGTGTGACTCCAGGACGCCTCGCCTTCACACAAACCCTGTTTCTTTCTTCTTTCTTTTATTTTCCTGTCTTTCTTCCCTCCCCTCATTTCCTCCACACTTCGCTCCCCCATTCCCTTTTTTCGTCTCAACTTTGTTTTGCTCCTCGTATGATTTTCCCACCTCGTTTCTTCTCTAACACGTTTCCATCCTCGCTCGTGTCTGTCTTTATCCTTTCTCTGCCCCACACTGCACTCGCTCCTCACCAGAACAGAGGGGGGAGGTTTCTTACTATTTATATTATTTTTATTTCAAGAGCTGATGGAGTACTGGAAGATCAAACCACCCACTGTTCGTTTTAAGCTCGGAAACATTGTGGAAGCCCCCGCACGTGGAGAAAATAAGCAGAAACGGTTTAATTTCAGTTGAATAATGATCAATTTGGCAGCGGAGCAGCTTGGCGCATGCGCAGTGCGGACCGTAGCGCTTTTGTAGAGCAGCGGTTAGCATTATTGCCTGCCAAAATGGTTTAAAAATCAGTTTTTTTGCGTATTAAGTTGCTTAGTTAAACTAAAAGGTGACTAAATCGCCCTATTTTTAACTAGGTTCAGAAGAGTTAAAACTACGATATCCCATAAAAATGCTGCCAGCTTGAGCAACTTCGTGCTCCTCTCAGTGTAAACACTGAACGGTGTGGCTTGACTGATGCAAAACAGCTGGCAGATCGGTATCATTCGATATTGGAATCGGCATAGAAATTGCATAAATATCGAAAGAAACGGGATCAGTCTGATGCGGATTGAAATAGCATGAAATAGTGTTTTATGATGTTGGTTGTTTTTCTGAGTTGGTACAGCAGATCAGTGTCAGTCAACATCAGCATAGAAATTGTATAAATATCGAAGCACAAGGGATCAATCTGTTGCAGCATGAAATAGTGTGTTGTTTCCCTTAGATGGTACAGCACATTGGCACCAACTGATATTGGCATAAAAAAGCATAAACATTGAAGGAAAAGGGATCAATCAGATGCCGCCTGGAATAGCATTAAATGGAGTTTCATGTTGGGGGGCTTTCTCCAAGGTGGTACAGCAGTCTGAGCATGACGGCTTAAAGCAGTGGTCTACAACTAGAGCTGCACAATATGGACAAAACATTAGTATTGTGATTTTGCTGCTACATATTGTGATTGCGATGTCTCAAGATATTACAGGGCCCATATCATCACTTTTCTTGACTTATAGAGGCTTGCAGTCTGTAAATATTGTTCCAAATTGTCCTATCTTTACAGTCCATACATGGAGAATTAGCTACAAAACAGCCAATTTTCAAATCATGGTCTTTGTAATGTCACAAAAACATTTAAATACGTTGGTGGCCTAGTGGTTAGGAAGTTACCCCTGCAGTCAGAAGGTTGTGGGTTTGAATCCCAACACTGCTAGTGTCATAACTGAGGTACCCTTGAGCAAGGTTTCAGCCCCACACTGCTCCCTGCGCGCTCCTTATTGGTGGCAGCCCACTGCTTCATTTGTTGAACAGGTTAAATACAGAGAAAAAAGGTCACTTTGTTCACACTCTGTGCTGTGTTGTGGTGTGTTCACGTGTTACTATAAGGGGCCACTTTACTTTACTTTCCTTATTCTGGCTGCAGCAGTTCAGCCCATTCATGCACTGATTCGCCCACACCTTTAACAGTTAAAAACAGACTTTTGATGGATTACACAAAGACCTCGATTCATCAGAACACCCGGTAACTCTCCTGAAGCTGTGATTGGTAAGAGGTTCATTTGCATATTACAGCGATAAAAGTATTACAGAGATCGATATTGTTTATCAATATTGAGTGTTTGTATATTGGCAGTTAGCTTTATTACCTGCTAAAATGGTTTTAATGTCAGTTTTTTGCATATTCTGTTGCCATAGTTTCTTAGTTAATTAAAATGTACTAAATTGCACTCTTTTAGCTATGTGCACAGGAGTTAACGCTACGATATCTGATTAAAAAATCTGCTAGTTCAGTAACTTCATATTCCTTTCAGTGTAAATACTGATCAGTGTACCTGGACTGATGCAGAAACAGCTGGCAGTTCGGTATTGATCAGTATTAGTATCAGCATAAAAGTTTGCATAAAATATCGAAAGAAAAGGGATCAATCTGAGGCAGCCTGAAATAGCATGAAAGTGTTTTATGTTGTTGGCTTGGTCAGTTAGAGCTGCATGATATGGAGAAATAATTGCGATTTTACTGCTACATATTGCGATTGTGATACCTTTCAAGCTGTTAAAGGGCCCATATCATCACTTTTCTGGATTTAAAAAGGCTTAAAGTCTGTAAATGTTGTTTCAAATGGTACATTTTCTCCTCCCTGACCATGCAGTCCATATATAGTAAGCAAGCTACAAAGAACCTCTTGTCAGATCATATTTTTTTGTGTTGTTACAAAAACAACACATTTAAATATATTTCCTTAGTATGGCTCCAGCAGTTTAGCTCCGTCCATTTATGCATTGATTCGCCCACACCTTTACTGATTAAAATGTAGACTTCTTGGATTACATGAATATCTCGATTCATCTGAAAACACAGTAACTCACCTGGAGCTGTGAATAGTTGTCCTGTCAAAGTCTGTGATTGGTTGGGGGCTCGTTTGCATATTGGAGCCTTTTGCGACATCAGTTTTGCAGAGACTGATGTCTTGATGGCGATTAACAGATAATGTGCTGTCGAATCATCAGCCCTCCTCCTGGAGATCTAATTTCTTGCAGGTTTTGCCTCCAATCCTAATCTCACACACCTCGTTCAGCTAATCAGCATCTTCTCAAATCAATAATCAGATGCATCAGATGGGGCTCTGTTAGGGTTGGAGCAAAGATGAGCAGAAAGGTAGATCTCACTGGCTTAAAGCATGATTTTAAAGTTTAGTAGTGTTTTGGAAAAAAATAATTGGATCTCTGGTTTCAAAAAGTCACTATTGGAAGCCATTTTTTCACCACAGTGGTATTGAGCCAAAGTCCTAATTTTTCCTCAACTTCGGGCCTATAATTCATATTAATATTGCGATCATTTTAATAAGTTTAATAAGTGGCAATATTATGTAAGGTATCCTCCCTTTGTTCACCCATGTGCTTTTTGTATGGCTTTGCAGTTACTTAACTTTCTCCTTTGTATCATCATTCTATGGGTAGTTCAAGAATGGATGCATTTACAAAACCTGTCCTTAATTACAGGTCATACAAATGTGTAACATAAACTTTCAGTTTAGCAAAAGATGCTGGAAAACAAGCTTAAGAATGTGCCCCCACTGTTGAGCACACTGGGCTATACGATTGGCAGTATTATGGGGTTTTTTTCCCTGCACAGATGGCATGGAGCGCTGTTGGTATTTAGATTTTGGCTTGCACATTGGTGCATTATAAATGAAGTAGTATTAGAAGCTAGCCCACTTGGGAATTATATGGTAATTATATTACCATCAGGTAGAAGGTAAACTACAGGGTAGTGGTTCCCAATCCAGGTCAGTGGGCCTCCAAGAGCAGGACTGGGAAACACTGTTATAGTTTAAGGCCCTGTAATGTAAACCTGTGGTACTGGAATTTGGGTCACAGTAGCATTGCCTGCAATTGTGCAGGTAATAATTGCCTAATTTATTTCACATAGAGCAATGAGTTGTCCTGTAAATTAAAGTAACGTGACTGCGTAGAGAAAACCGTGTGATTCACAGGCATATACAGTATTTTATAAGGCTCTTGCCAAAATGCTCATTGATTCACTGTTGAAGCTCTGCAGCATCATGTGGAGGAGTGTGAGGCTCTGCTGCAACTTGGAGCTTGGAGCATTTAATGCACTGAAAGATGGTGTTACGGTATTATCGTGATAGCGTTACTGACATTAAGACTCTGCTGAAAATGAAAATCATCCTAGATAGGCTATGTAGAATGTCACTGTAAAATAATGGCAAAATGAAATATTGATATTTATTTATACTTTTGTCCTGATTATTTAATGCTTCAAAATAGCTTATGTTGTTATTGAGAGTCAATATTTATTTTTTCCTAATTCATTTATATTTATTCTTTATATTATGTGTATATCTTTTTTTTTTGCAGTTCCTAAGCTGCTGGTTGACCTTCATGTGAAGCTGCTGAGGAAAATAGGCAAGTCGGTTTCTGCGGACAGGTGGGAGAAGTACCTTGTAAAGGTAAGCATATTGTTGTGACCAGGTTATAAAAACATGATTGAATGCTCAGATCAGAGGTGTCCAGAGGTGTTTGATGTAACTGACTGGCCACCTACATTACACAGTTCAGAACTGGAAACTGCATTCAAGAGCTGGATTATTGATAAAATTTTATTTGACAACTGTGATTTCATCATTTCATTATTTTATTTGGCAATATAAAATAGGAAGTAATATCACTAATGATTGCTTCTTTATCATTATGCAGATATGTCAGGAGTTCAATACCACATGGGCATGGGAACTGGAGAAGAAGGGCTATCTGGAGATGACAGTGGAGTGCAAGACAGGAATCCTCAAGGTAAATCACAGCTCTCACAGTCACTGCCAGCGAGTTAGCACTCTCAATTTAACGCAAGTCAGCTGACCTCATAGACTGTTGATATGTGTTTATAATATTGTATGTTGAGGCTCCACTTCATGTTGTGCACAACAAATAATTAAGGTACAATTAATTTCATGGTAAAAAAAAACAGCCACAAACAGGGCATACATAAAAATTACTAAAATTACAACTAAATTAAGAAAACACGGACTAAGATTAGTTCAGATATTTATGCATTCAAATAACCAAGTAACAGAAGAGCACGTCCCTTGTTATTTTCTGTGCACACATTAACTGAGATGTCAGGTTCAGGTTTTGATATTTTCATGCTGTGTATTCTTTCCTGTAGGGTATGAGAGTATTTTGTAGACTAATATGCAGTTTGTTTTCCTAAAAAGTCAGAATATAAAATATGAAAGTGGTGGTCTTAACCATAACCAAATGGATCCTAGAATAGTGACGTGAAGTTTATTATACATAATACATTAAGATTAATAGCTGTTTCATTTTTGTAAAAATGGAAAAACAAACCGTTGGTGAGGCTGCAACAATATCTTTTGCTTTTATGTCCAGTATTTATGTGAGTGCCAGTTTGACGACAATGTCAAGTTCAAGACAGCCATCAATGAAGAAGACCCTGATAAAATGCGCCTGCAGCCCATCGGCAGAGACAAAGATGGGCTCATGTATTGGTTCCAGCTTGACCAGGACCACAACGTGAGGGTCTATGTAGAAGAGCAGGACGATCTAGATGGTTCGTCCTGGAAGTGCATTGTTAGGCAAGTGTGATATTTCACTGAACAAATTGTGGGAATGAAGGGAATTATGTTATTTATGTATGTTTATTAGCATGCTTTAGAAAATCCATGTTTAGTTGGTTACAGTAGCTTTGGTAGAAGCCTATTTACATTTTTATAAGATATAGTTATGCGTTATACATATGTTATACATATGTTAAGTATTTCAAATAATGTTAACCCCTTCAGGCTATTACATTCAATATTAGGTCACTGAATGAAAATGGAAGGGTGTATTGGGTTCTGTGCCCATAATTGTAAAATAAAACCATAATTGCGTGCTTTCTTCTCTCTTACGTTCAAACAGAAATAGAGATGATTTGGCTCAGATCCTTGGTCTCCTGAAGACTCAGATAGATCCTGCACTGTTAGTCAAGAAGGAGGAAGGGTCATCAAGTAACAGCCCAAGCCCAGAGGACGAAGAGAACAAGAAGAAAGATGATGGTATTGTATAGGGGTGTCAAGATACCACTTTTTCATGTCTGATACCGATATAGAAGTTGCAGCATCAAGTTTCTTGTGATACCGTAGCTGGAGTCCTGCACACATGGCTGAATCTCCAATAGCCCTTAGACATATTATACACTGTTTGGGTGCATGAGCCTGTATTTCAGAGCACTCTGTAGGGAGCCGTTTGCGACACAGCCTTACTGCTCATTTGTGTAACTTGTGTTCTCATCTGTGTGTCTCTCTTTATGATGAGGTGCTCAGAATTTAGTTAAGCATTTATTTGATAGTTCAGGCTTTTTCCAATATAAAATCCAGTGATTTTGGCCCATATGGGACTGACACAGAGTATCAAATTGGCGCACTCCTAATGTTGTATACTGAAGCTATTACACTCAGTTGCAATCGACTGTCATGTGTGTTGTATGTTAATCTGCCTGAACGTGATTTAATTCTATGTACTTTCATATTGTCCAACCTAGAGTGTGAAGAATTTCAGCTGGTGTAGATTGTCATCATTATTTTTTTGTGGGCATTTAGGAGTGGTCAACAAAGAAAATGATCTGGATGAAGATAAGTCAAAAGAAGAAGGGTCTGTCAGTACAAAAACAGAAGCTGAGAAAGATGGTAAAACCTCACAAAATGGTCTGAAGCAAGAAACTACACAGGGAGATGAGGTGTTGAAAGAAGACAAAGACATTAAAGAAGAGGACAAGAGTGAGCTTGACAAGCCAATTGGAGCTGATGGAACCATTACTCAAGTCATCAAAGAGGAGCCCATGGCAGTAGATGAAGCCCACAAAAACTCATCAGGCTCTCTGGCTGAAAAAAGCCTTGGCCCACAGCCTTCAGAACAGACGGAAGAGCTGCAGAAGAAGAGAGCAATTAAAAATGACCAACAAGCTAAAATCCCTTTGAAAAAGAGAGAGATGAAACGAACGGAGGATTTTGACACCAGGTGTGGAAGCGGTGGAAGCAGCATCATTGTACGTAATCCAGCTGTCGCTGCGGTAAAAGAAAACCAGGCAGCCAGTGAGGAAAATGGGGTAAACAGTGAAAAGTTGAATGGGGATGTCTCACCTGCTATAGTGATGGAGAGTGAAGGGGAGAACAACTCTGAGACAAAGCAAAAAGAAACGCAACATGCTCTCTCTGAAGATCAGCAAGCAGATACTCTTGTGAAGGAAGCAAAAAATCAGCTTCCTCACCCAAGAAAACCAGAGGAACAAGAAAAAGACAAAGATACGCAATTGAAAGAAGAGCCTTTGAAGACAGATGAGCCCCAGACTATTACGGAGGAATCCATGGAAGTGGACAAACTCGAGAAATCGATTTCCCACAAGGAAACTGCAATCATAACAGGGGATCAAGAACCATCAAAACAAGAAGCAACTGAAAAGCCATCCGAACCTGAAGAGGTGAAGGTGCCGGCAGATAAAGGGATGTCTGAAAAGGCACCCAGGATAGATGTTCCAATAGAATCTTCAGAGCATCCAACCATGATACAGCCTGAGGAATCCAGTGCCATGGAGACCATCAACCAGTCTGAATCTGAAAAGCACAAGACGGCCGTGTTAAACGAGAGTCTTCCATGTCATGAGGAAAAAACAAAAGGCACTGAAGACCAAAAAATGAATCTGTCAGACCACACAAACGAAACAAATGCTTCAGTGTTAAAGGAGAAAGCAAATACTTCTAAAGAAGTGATCAAATCACCTGCTCCCAAGGAGACAAAGACCTCTACAACACTGGAGACACAGGGGAGCTCTACTCATGACAACAGTGATAAAGCCATGGTTGATAACGAGATGGAGAAAGGTATTGCTCTCCAAGAGAGAAATGAGCCCCCCTCTGAAGAAACCAAAACAGACCGTAATCCTGTTGATGGAACATCTTTTACCACAGCAAAAGACAGTGTTTCAGAGGAGGATCACAAATCAGACTCTCTTAAGAAGACTGAGGAACAGCAGCTTCCTGAAAAGACAAAACTCCCAGGCAACAAGGAAAATGAAGAATCAGGTGATTTAACAGAAGAGAAGATGGTTTCCTCTCAGGATATTCTCATTTCTAAGGAGAAGGAGAAATCACCTTCCCCAGAGGAGAAGTCCCCATCTGAGCCCTCTGAAAAAACAATGGTTTCTGATGAGGTAAGTAATCAGAAAGAAGGTACTGATGGGAAAACCGATAAGGCCACCACACCAGAAACAGATCAAGACTCTAAAGAAAGTGGCACCACAGCTTCTGGGAAGGCATCTGCAATAGGAGAAGATCCCTGTAAACAGTCGGAGAGTCCTCCCTCATGTAAAGAAACCAAAACAGGACCTCATCAGGAAAAAGGAGATAAAAATGAGGCAATGGAAGCTACGACCACCAAGCCTTGCCAAGTGTTCCCAGCCAGTGAGGAGGTCATAGGACTGAAAACAGGAGATCCTGGATTGCAGGGAACAGGAAAAGATGCTTCATCTAATGGTACTTCAGTGGACTGTGATGCTGAAACACAGAAAGAGGCTTGCAAGAAGAAGGATGAGCAGGAAGGGTCTGCTGATGGAGACAAGCCCACAAAGGAAAGCAAGCTTTCAGATGAATCAAAATCAGATGCGAGTCCAAGAGAGGAAAAGAAAGACGAGAATGAACAGAAAGGTGTCTCAGAAGAGACGGCCACCACTTGTGACATCCCAGAGAAAAAGTCACAGGAGAATCGAGAGGAGGACAAAAATGAGAGAAAAGCAAATAAGGAAGATGCAAAGAACAGCAATGTGCCGTCTGAAGTACCACCGGAAGGATTACGTCTGAAGATCAAAGTCCCGGCTCACCGGCGGAAGGCAGCGCTGCAGCGAGAAGAAGTTAAGGGAGACTCTGAGTCAGAAGCGAGTGAAGGGCGGTGTCTGAGACGGTCACCGCGGATCTGCAGACCAACAGTCAAAATAGTAGAGATTCAGGACCGAAAAGTGGAGAAGAAACAGGTCACACCCTTGATGGAGAAGGACAAGGATGAAAATGAAGAAAAAGAAGAGGAAGAAACTGTCAGCCAAAAGAAACCAAGGGAGAGGAAGATTGACCCTGAAAATCAATCAAAACCAAAGGTATGTGTCAGTGTTTGTTGCTCTGTTTTATTAAATCAGTTAATTAGTTGAAAAAGTTCAGAAACCACCTCACGGGTTCAGTGTCCGTGACCATCATAAATCTAGAATTTGTTCCAAGATCAGCCCTCACCAACACTGGAGTTCTGTTCATAACAGTCTATGTCACCTTAATGAGTTTTGGGGATGCATTTAGGGTTGCCACGATCAGTTCATCTATCAAATGTTTTGTAAATTAGACTTGTAATTTTTAATCTGGCCTCAATAGCAGGGAAGACGCCGCAGGAGGACACGTTGGTCCAGAGTACGACGTAAAAAGAAAGACTCGGAGGGAGACGACGATGGCGACAACAACTCGAGTATGAGCGAGGAGGAAGAGACAGAGGAAGACGACAGTGATGAGGATTACAAGGTGGAAAAGACCCGAAAGAGGAGGAGGAATTGCAACAGGGCGAGGAACAGCTCTGATTCCTCTACCTCATGTTCAGACGAAGACCTCCCAAATGATGACCCCTGCAAACACTGTGGCCTGCCCAACCATCCCGAGCTGGTGGGTTTCAAACACCTCTAATGTGGTTTGAAAGTTTCTCCTAGATTGTAAGCAGCTAACCTGTACACTCATTTAACAGATTTTGCTGTGCGACTCGTGCGACAGTGGTTATCATACGGCCTGTCTCCGGCCTCCTCTGATGATCATCCCAGATGGAGAATGGTTCTGCCCACCTTGCCAGCATGTATGTCATCCGTTAAACTCTTGAAGCCACTAGTGAACTGAATAATGGCTGTGACTAAATATTATGGTCTTTTTGCAGAAACTACTTTGCGACAAGCTGGAAGAACAGTTACAGAATCTCGATGCGGCGCTTAAAAAGAAGGAACGTGCGGAGCGAAGG
Organism: Hydrocynus forskahlii; assembly: GCA_037974365.1. Lineage (NCBI taxonomy): Eukaryota > Metazoa > Chordata > Actinopteri > Characiformes > Alestidae > Hydrocynus > Hydrocynus forskahlii. The sequence goes on along the minus strand of JBBPCX010063471.1, from coordinate 651 downwards.
TAAAATTTAAGAGAAAAGAAAGAGGGAAATGCCTGAAAGACTAATCCTAGAACCAACCTAGTTCACAGAGCTGGGCAATATGACAGTATTATCGTTAAAAGTTATGTCATAATATGCTTATGATTATGAACATATTGTTTCTTTGTGATAGTCAGTACTTCTGGAGTCAGGCTGCATCCCAAACTGCATACTAAATAGTATGCAAAAAATACTGCACGCCCGTTAGGAATGCATTCGATAGTGTAGTATATAAAGCACAAAGTGTTGTTTGGAATGCAGCATCAGTCTTGGTTAACTGGAATTAAGGCAGTGTGTGAAATGTTGAATACAAGTTTTACACATTTTGTTTGAAATTGTCATAAAAGATGCAGACACACTGATACAGTATTGTGCAAAATCTTGAACCACCCCTCGTTTCTATTTTGCTATGAATCACCTTGTTGGTTTTTATCTTATGTCTGTTTTATCTTTGGAATATTGAGTATATTAAATAAAAGAAATAAAAGAAATGGGAACAAATGTTTTACTGGGACAGGCTGCAAAGTGCCTGAAGAGACTAGGTTCCTAGATAAAAGAGTTCCAACAACTCAGCATTCAGCACCACCAGTATACTGATCACCGCCTGATCATCTGGAATCATCTGCTCCTGGT
>JBBPCX010063460.1:0-31530 GCA_037974365.1 Hydrocynus forskahlii | reverse complement strand
CTGATCTACTGCTGGAGCTCCATTCTCTCTCTGATCTACTGCTGGAGCTCCATTCTCTCTCTGATCTACTGCTGGAGTTCCATTCTCTCTCTGATCTACTGCTGGAGCTCCATTCTCTCTCTGATCTACTGCTGGAGCTCCATTCTCTCTCTGATCTACTGCTGGAGCCCCATTCTCTCTCTGATCTACTGCTGGACCTCCATTCTCTCTCTGATCTACTGCTGGAGCTCCATTCTCTTGCTGATCTACTGCTGGAGCTCCATTCTCTTGATGATCTACTTCTGGAGCTCCATTCTCTCTCTCATCTACTGCTGGAGCTCCATTCTCTTGATGATCTACTTCTGGAGCTCCATTCTCTCTCTGATCCACTGCTGGAGCTCCGTTCTCTTGCTGATCTACTGCTGGAGCTCCATTCTCTCTCTGATCTACTGCTGGAGCTCCATTCTGTTGCTGATCTACTGCTGGACCTCCAGACTTTTGCTGATCTATGGCAGGAGCTTCAGACTCTCACTGATCTACTGCTGGAGCTCCAGACTTTTTCTGCTCTACTTCTGGAACTCCATTGTCTCTCTGATCTACTGCTGGAGCTCAGTTCTCTCTCTGATCTACTGCTGGAGCTCCAGACTCTCACTGATCATCTGCTGGAACTCCAGACTCTGTCTGATCTACTGCTGGAGCTCCAGACTCTCACTGATCATCTGCTGGAACTCCAGACTCTGTCTGATCTACTGCTGGAGCTCCAGACTCCCGCTGATCTACTGCTGGAGCTCCAGACTCTTACTGTTCAGTGGTTAAGTACACATCACTCTCAGCACACTGGGGCTCGAATCAAATTGTGCAAAGCTGCTTTGGGACAGCTTCGACTGTAAAATGTTAATTGTAGTTTGGAAAATAAATGTTGTGGCTTGAAAACAAGACAAATTCTCTAAATACTAAATACAGACTCAAATACCATTGTAATGAATACTGAAATAAATACCAGAATAACTGAATTACCTAGGTTTGCCCTACAGACTCTATTTCTTTATCTTTTTATTTCATTTTCCAATGATGTGTTGTTTTTTGGAGCTTGTTTAAACAACAAAAAGTTGTTTTAGTTGCTCAAATACCAACAAACAAAATATTGCTTAAAAACAAGCGAAAAAAAAAATTGATATATCTCTGCTAATGCATGAGCGCCGGGCATTGTTCTCGAGGCCAGACTTGGGGTGTTGCCATCACCACAAAGTGGAAGATGGTGACAAGAGGCAGACAGCGTTGCTAACAAGGCAAAATGATAGTTTAATCCGTCCATCTCTCACTTTTCCTCTTTCATTGCTGCTTGTGTTTCCTCAAAGACCAACACAGTTAGGGTTTTAGGAGGCGGTACTCTGAACTGTAAGTATTTTAGGAGGGGATTCTCTGGGCAGCAAGCGTTTTAGGAGGCGATACTTTGGGCAGGGAGTGTTTTAGGAGGCCATACTGTGGGCCACTAATGTTTTAGGAGGACGCATTTTAGGCAGTAAGGGTTTTAGAAGAATATACTCTGGGCAGCATGTGTATTAGGAGGCGATACTTGGAGCAGCGGATAAGAGGCTATACTCTGGGCGGTGAGCATTTTAGGAGGTGTTACTTAGGGCAGCGAGTGTTTTAGGAGGTGAAAGTCTGGGCAGCAAGTGTTTTAGGAGCCAATACATTGGGCATTGAATGTTTTAGACTGCACTTCTGTGCTCAGTGGATTAAGCTGGTACCCTATCAGTGGCAATTAATGGTACCGCTGTGTTAATGGCCTGCCATCGGTCATTCGGCCCCTGCAGGGAGTCGCTAGCAGAGACACGATGGCCCTACCAATAACACAGTGGGTGCGGATGAGGGGAAAACAGGACAGACAAGGAGGAATTTGGTCCACAGAGTCATTAACATTATCGCTGTTCGTTTCAGTGGGATTAGCTCAGTGATGCATGTAGCCATAGTAATCTGAGGATCTTTGCACGAGAATTTGAGAAGAATGTTCACACTAAAAGGTGGATGGTTCGGACCCTGCACCCTGATCGTTCGAATCTATCTATCTGTCTGTCTGTCTGTCTGTCTGTCTATCTATCTATCTATCTATCTATCTATCTATCTATCTATCTATCTATCTATCTATCTACCTGTCTATCTATCTATCCATCTATCTCTCACACTGACATCTATTGATCGATACATACTGACATCGATTTATTGATACATACTATCACTCTGTCGATAAATAGTAAGTTTATAAAGTTACTATATCCATAGTGAAGAGATGTTGAACTGAATCTGAACTGAACCACTTATCTTTGGGGACTATTTTGCCTATTTTTATCACGCCACAATGAATAGGTTTAGTTTTAGGACCAAAAGCTTCTCAAAACTTTTTTTTCTCATTACAACCATAAATGTTTCATGGAATAACGTTCTTTGAGGAATTTTTAGAGGAAGACATCTAGCTCAATTCACCTCCACTGTGAACAGTTCTCCTCCTCCAACACTGGAGATCTGCAGACTTTAGCTGGACCCCACCTGCTCTAATCATCGTCACCTGACTCTGACCTGAAAAGCCCTTCTTGGTCTCCTTGGCGATGATGGCTTTATATGCTGAAGTCTGGCCTCGTCCATGACAAGAGTTTCAGCATCAGTCTTTTGCTCCCCCAATAGTGTGTGTTTGTGGGTGTGTGGTATGTTTTCTTCTGTGATGGTGTTGCATCACTAAGCTTGAGGCCTTCAGAGGCCTTGGACTTTCTGGTCAGTTCTGTCCTGCAATATCAGCCAGTCTGTTACATTTTCTGTAGAACTGGACCAAAACCAGAGAATGTTTACTACCATGAAGTATCCTCAAGGTTAGATCATCAGACAAAACTTTTCTAAATTGCATAATAACATGTTTAAAATGTAAACAAAGCGAACCAGAGTGGGTTTGGTTTGAAACTCACCAAGTCAGAACTTTTCACTGTAGAAAACAATGTCAGGTGGAGAGAGAGAGGGGATAGAGAAGGGGTGGGGCGAAAGAGAGAAAGAGAAAGGCTAGAGAGAGGGAGGTAGACCAAGTGTTAAGAAAGGAATGAAAAACATAGAGAAAGAAAAGGGAAAGGGTGAAAGTAAAAGGGAAGCGAGAGCGAAAGAAGAGGGAGGAAAAAAGGTAGTGAGTGAGAGGGAGAAAAACGAAGGTGGAGAGGGAGAGGGAGAGAGAGAAAGAGGGGAAGACCAAGAGAACAAAAGAGAAAACAAAGGGAGAGAGAAAGACAAGTGGAAGGAAAAAAAGTGAGCGAGAGAGAAAAAAAGAAAGTGCTGGGTAGGAGAGAGACAGAGACAGAAAGAGAAAGGGGAGAGGGAGAAAGAGAAAGACACAGGTAGACAGAGAGAGAAAATCTCCACCTTTTAATCATAGTAAAAAATAACCCAAACTGAATAAAGAATTGAACTCCGGGCTCCAGACGGGGTCTCAGCTGATGGAGCTGTTTAAGGGTTGAGTTTTTTTCCTGCAGTGGTAAATAACCAGGTCACCATCACACCGGAAACTCATCATTCATCACTGGGAACATTCTGGAGGAAAAAAAAAAGATTTAATTCAGCACTTCAACAAAAGGCCTGCTCGTGTCTCCCGGCCCTCAGAACAGCTTCCTGTGCCGTAATTGAACAAATTAGCCGGGAACAGCTGTTACCTGTTAAAATGACCCGCTTCCATTTTACTGCCATGGACAAAAGGTCCGGCAGCATCTGCGCCCGCAGCTGTCGGGCGTTCCGAGCGCCACGTTCCATGCATCACGACAAACGCAATTACCTGCACATCTCTTTTTATTACGGAGCGGCTTCCTCGCCGCTCTCGCCTTTGGCAAAGTCGTTTAGACTCGTAAAAGCATAAGGTTACCTTCCCTGATGAGGCCAAACGTCACCGTGGAGACGATCAGGCCAGCGCCATCCTTAACTCATCAGTTTTTCACAGGTCTACTCATTTCTCTGGGGTTTTTTTTGCTTTCTTTAATTTAAAAAACATGGACTAAACTCTTAAATCACTTTTAGGTTTTCCTTGTAAACTCAAGCCCAAACAGTAATAATATTTTGTGGTTAACCCCTGAGTGGGGAAGTGTTTTTAACACTTCTATGCTTTGCCGTTTTAGTTGCTTTGCCGTTATTGTTCCACAATAAAATACAACAATTACTTTGTATTCCCTCTGGTTGTGCCACCTGACTGCAGAGCTGCAGTTTCAGAGCAGCAGTTTTGATACAGACGTTAGCCGTCTGATGTCTCTTTAATTTTGTAAATGTATCTATTTGTATCTATCTAGAGCTCTGCAGGGTCATTTGCTGGTGTTGCTTTGATGCATGTCAGGCGGTTCAGTAGTTAAAATGCAAGGATTTGTTTTACAGACAGCGAGTGTGTGTTGTTTGGTTGTGTGTGTTGTGCTCTTGAGTGTCCTGCACGGTGCTCCATCAGTTGGTGCATCAGCTGTCCATTACTCATGGACTGTCAGATATCGAGGTATTAATAAAGGTATAAATATAAAGGTATAAATATAAAACATAAATATAATGATGATGACGTATTGACTGTAATTCTGAATGAGCATTAACCTTCAGCGTTGATCAGCAGTTAGAAGTGCTAGAATGTTCAATGTTGAGCGTTCCAGATCACACCGGTGTGGCAAGACACTTTAATGGAACGTAATCTGGCTGAAGGGTTAATGAGGCGACACAGGCCCTCAGAACATAAAAACCATACACATGAAGATAATAGTTTTGTGGTGAGATCCTTTAATCAAAATTTTCACCCACTTCATCAGTGGTGTCTTTCCTTAAACGGCCCCAAGGCCCCCCAGAACAGAGCCTGACTATGTCCAGCAAGTAAGTGGACATGTTGCCACTGGAACTGGACGAAGAACATCGTTTACATTGAAGGCGCCAGTAGAAAAGGGAGAGATGAGGAGATTCGTTAGGCACAGGTCGATGCCAAATTGATAGAAAAAGGGAGAAAAAGATAAATGAGATGAAAAGAGAACCAGAAGGAGAACATCTGAAGGTGAAGAAGAAGGTCATTTACATGAAGATGCAGATGGAAAGGTCCAATAGAGAGATCAGGAGATTCATGAGGTTCTGTCAGTGAGGGCTGATGGTTGAATCTACAGAAAAGATGAGAGATAAAAGAGGACTCGGAGAAGAACACCGGAAGGTGAAGAAGAAGGTTGTTTACACAAAGATGCTGATGGAAACTTCCAACCGGAGAGATAGGAGGCTCTGTCGGCGATGGCCCACGCTCGAGTCGACAGAAAAGGAGATAAAGAGATGAAAGAGGACTGCAAGAGGAGCATCTGGAGGTGAAGGAGGTTGTTCACATGAAGACGCCCTTAAAACACATGTCTAGAGAGAGGAATGCTCTGGGCTATCTGTGGATGAGGGCCCACCACAGATTAAAGCAACAGTGAGAGACTCGGTTCTTTACGACCAAATTAAGAACCGTAGTCTTGCCCCGCCTCCTGTGTGCTTTACACAGACTCCGTCCCATCGCCTAAACAACATGGAGGATTTCCAGCAGGTGAGACATGGACAATCTCCTGCTGATACAGTTGTTTAAGGTTGACTGTGGATAATCAAGCTTGGACACTTTGGTTGATTTTTTCAGTTCAGTGACCTTAGTGTCAATTAGTGCACGTCCTCTACAGAGACACGTCTGCACATTTAAAAGACTGCAGTTAATTTGCTGAATAATGGATAAAATGTGGTCTGTGCAACGGTTACAGGGCATAATCAGAGAAGAAACACAAACACAAATCGTCAGAAAAAAAGCGAATATCTGTGACTTCATAGAGACTGATTTCTTTACAGTGGAGGCGAAAGGAACTGAACGTCTCCAACACAAATACCGACAGTGAAGCTCCACGTGTCTCTGAGTGTTTATATGGATTTTGAAAATGGTAAAATAGTGAATATGAATTAGATACACAGAAGTGTCTGCACACTTTAATACACATCTGTTTAATACATGCTGTTTATTTACTGAAATGAAAATTAAATAAGTAAGATATGACCGAAGGGAAGGAAAGAGAAAGTGAAGGTAGGGAAGGATTAAGGAGGGGGTGAGGATGGGAAGATTGAGAGAGAAAGTGATCGAGGAGGAAAAGACAGAGTCAGAGAGAAACGGGATAGAAGGATTAAAAGAAAGGGAGAATGACACAGTAAGGAGGGAGAAAGAGAGGGGAAGGACAGATTGAGAGAAGAGGAGAAAGAGATGAGAAAAAAAGAGAAGGGAGAGAGAGGGGTAGTGAAGTAGAGTAAGTGCTGTCGTCTGGGGGGTTAACGTCGACCCCGCATCATAAACAAAACAGCAGAGATGCATCTCTGTTTATTTTATTGCCCAAATATGCAGCCACCACAGAGCACCTACACACACACACACATACCCTCTGTGTGAACCTGAGAGAGTGAGGGAGGGAGAGAGAGAGAAAGGGTAGAGAAGTAAAGAGAGAGAATGTGGTGAGAACGAGAGAGGTTAGAGAGGGAGAGCGTCTGAGAAAGAAAAACAAAGAGAAAAGGGAGGGGGAAAGACAGATAGCAAGTGAGAGAGGAGAAGGAAGGACAGAAGAGGAGGCGATAAAGAGAGAGAGACAGAGAAAGGGAAAGAAGGAGACAGAAAGAGAAAAAACAATGGGAGGAAAGGAGAGAGAGAGAAATAAAGTGAGAAAGAAGAGGGAAGGAGAGAGCAAGGGATGGAGAGATAGACAGAGAGAGAGAGATAGGGTAGAGAGAGAGAGAGAAAAAGAAAGGGATAGAGAGAGTGAGTGAGGGTCTGTGTATGTGTGTGTTTGTTAAGCAGCAGTCAGGTTGCCCCAGTGCAGATCAATTCTGGTCCTCCACCATCAGGCAGATCTGTTTAAATAGTTAACAAACACTAATTGAAGGGACAGCCTGGTGATTCGATGAGCTCTCATGAAATTTGGTGTTTCTCCTGGACGGCTGTCTGAAGCTGTGGATATCAGATGTTCTCAGTGTTTTCAGCATAAAGGCAAGAAACTTCTACCAGATTCTCCAGAGCCTGTTCATGCAGGTCTTGTGTGTGTAGTGATCAGAACCTACCATAGTGCTCCAAGCAAGGAGAACTGGAGAACTGGCGACAGGGTTTAAGACCAGGCCATCTGTTACCACAGAAAATCTGCTGTAGAACAGACTGCTGAAGAAATTCATGCTGGTCTGACAGAAAGGAGTTCACGGCGCAGCTCCCGCTACTGCGTAAGGGGCTGCGTAGCTGCAGACCAGGCAGAGTACCCATGCTGACCCCTGTCCAGCACCAAAAGTTCCTACAATGGACATGAGAACTGGACCATGGAGTGATGGAAGATGACGATGGAAGAATGTGGTCTGATCTGACAGATCACTTTTTAATGTCTTGAGGAACAGTTTTCCAGGCTTCCTGAAAGACTTTCCAACACTCTCATTTTCACTCCAGTCCCTCAACCTGACCAGTTTCAGATGAGTGTTATTGTTTGTTAAGACACTTAGTGACCTACATATCAATCACTCAAACATAACAAAGCACATCTAACTTAAGGCCTGAACCAGTGAAGAAACAGGTGCAGATGATTCCAGATCAGGCCAGTGATCAGTATACTGGTGGTGCTGAATGCTGTGTGGTGTTGAGATTTATTATATAATGCTGTAATGATTGATTAATTATGTTGTGCTGTATTATGATTATGTATGGGGGAATTTAATGAGTACATAGGACTGTATGGATACTAAACAACACATACACATAATTCCATACACACTGAGTGTATTTAGCCTGTCAGCATCAGAGAGGCAGGAGAACTGAACGCCCACAGTGAGAGAAGGTTCTCGAGGGGATGTGTAACAGTACTGTAAGTCCAGAAGAGCAGGCAGCAGCGGTGGGCAGCAGGAGGCTTTATTTCATCCGCCAAGGCTGAAATCTAATTGCACTGCCTCCCCTCCGCCCGCTTTTCCACTTGCAGCGGAGTTTGGGCTCTAAGTGATCTAATCTGGTTCCGTCAGCAGAACCCGGACTGGACGTTTCTGCAGAGACTCTGTAAACACTAAAGTCATCGCTGGAATAATTGAGGGAGGCTTTTCTGCACCGCGGTGTCACACAGATCACTATTCTTTACACTGATGCAGTTGCGCTACTTTTCTTCTAATGTTGTACTATTATTATGCTTATTGTTATTATTTACTTTCATGTCACTCACTATTGAGCCACAGTGTATGCAGGTTTGAGTCAGTTCTAAATGCGTAGTGGTGTAATGATGGATTAATGATTGATTGGGGGTGGGGTTGATTGGATATCTGAGGGGGAGGAGTGGAGTAGAGGGGAAGGGCTTTGCAGTTAAGGTGGAGCCTGTAGAGGAGAAGGAGTAGGAGGGAGAAGAGATGGGGTGGACTGAAGATGAGGGTTAGGTGTGGGATTGATTGGATATCTAAGGGGGAGTGCACTATAAATGAGATAAGAGGAGGTGCTATGGTAGAGGGAGAGGGGCATCACACAAAAGGCGGAGTGCTGTAGGGCTGTAATGATCAATTAAATTGTGCTGATTATGTAGTGCTGTGATGATTTATTATACAGTGGTGTAATGATTGATTATGTAGTGTTGTGATGATTAATTATATAGTGGTGTAATGACTGATTACATAACAGTGTGATGATTATGTAGTGCTGTGATGATTGATTATATAGTGGTGTGATGATTGATTACATAATGGTGTAATGATTGATTATATGGTGGTATACAATTTTTTTTTTTTTTAATCATCAGAAACCACAATACACTTTTCTAAATCAATTTTTCATGCTGATTTCAGTTTTTTCAGTCACATCAACTTCTTCAATTATGAGTAAATTTTAGTTTGCAATAGACTTGCATGCGGTTTTTTTGAAACCGCAGCCACCAATTAAGTAACTGTTTCAATATTTTCGGTGCGAAGTCAGATCAATGCGCACACTGTAGCATAGATATAATGATCAGTGTCAGTCAGCTACCACTGTTTCTTCAAAAACGCTTATAATATGATTATTATATGCTAATTGTACCACTATCATGCAATATATAACTAGCTTCATCACAAAAACTACTTACAAGGGAAAAACTAAACACAGATTTGAAATCAGCATGAAAAACACTAAAAAACCCACATAAACTTATGTCCAATGATTTAGACCTGTTGACCTGGGTTATGAGTGTGATGCTGGATTGGTTTTGATTATATAGTTCTGCACTATTATGATTACACAGTGCTGTTTTGATTATGAATTTGTAGTGGTGTATTGATGATGTATTGGTGTATTGACTATGTAGTGCTGTATTTATTATGATTATGTAGTGCTGTTTTGATTATGATTATATAGAGCTGTGTTGATTACGAGTGCATGGTGCTGTAATGAAAAGGCTTAAACAGTTTCCTCCTCTAAGAAGTTCTGCACTTCATTTAAATTCACTCATTAAACAAAAAATGATATGTTACTCTTTCTTTTTCAGTTTTTCTTCCATCTCACATTTTTCCCTCAGAATAAGTGGTGTAATGACACAACTATATCGCTGTAGGCTTTTCTTTTCTTCTTTATGAACTCCTGCAGTTTATCGTGGAGAAGTGAAAGCTTTACTCTGAACTGGACACTCATTAGTCCAGCCCTTCTCCACTGTTTTCACTCAATCACTTCATTTAAATGGACTTTTTCTCCTTTTGTGCTGTTATAATGGCCAGCTAACCACAGAGCCTGGAACAGATTATTACAGACTCTATGTTCAAACCATTTGTCTGCTACCTTTAAAGTTTTGGAACGTCTGGCTCTTCTAAGTGTCGTGAGTTTGTAAGCGTGTTACCCAATTTTTCTCACCAATTTAGTTGTGTCTAGTTCCCCAGGTTTGCTCTGTCACCCCAAATCACGCAATGCCACCAGCAGTAATGATAGTGACAGTGTATGATAGTGACAGAGTATGAATGTATACCAGTAATAATGTGTAATGTAGTATGTAATGGTGTGTAAGAGTGTATACTAGTAATAGTGTATAATATAGTGTACAACATTGCATTACATTCATCGGGCAGATGCATTTATCCAAAGTGACTTACAATATGAGGAGACATTCAAGTTTCAGGACAATGTTAGAACCAGAGGAGAGTTCTGGGTGCTAAAATCATTATGTAAGAGTAGTGCATTAGGAGAGGAGATGCTCTCTAAACAGATGAGTCTTCAGGAGGTTTTTGAAGCTAGAGAGGGCTTCTGCTGTTTTAGTTGACTTAGGCAGCTCATTCCACCAGTGGGGAACCACAGAAGAGAAGAGACCAGACTTGCCTTGTGTGTAGGGATGGCAGAGCCAGACGACCCAGATGTCACTTTGTAGGCAAGAGTTCAAGTGACTTGAACTTAATGCAGGCAGCCATGGGTAGCCAGTGTAGATCAACCAGCAGTAGGGTGACATGATCTTTTAGATTGGTTGAAGTCCAGCCGCGCTGCTGCTTTCTGAACCAGCTATCAGGGTCCTATAAGGGAAGACCCTCCGGGAGGGCATTGTAGTAATTGAGGCAAGAGATAGCCATGGTTTGTGCCAGAAGTTGGGTGGCATACTGAGTCAGGTATGGTACAACAGTGTATGACAGTGTGTACGAGTGTATACTACTAATAGTGTATAATAATGTTTAGCAATGTGTGTTACAGTGTATGTATGAGTGTAAAATAGTGATAGAGTAAACAGTGTGTATGAGTGTATACTACTAACTGTAAAGTGTCCATTTGTCATACCTGAACATACCACAGCACAACACACAGTGTGAAAAGTACAAAATTGTTCTCTGCAGAGGGCAGCCAGGAACACAGCACCCAGGAAGCAGTGTGTGGGGACGATACCATGCTCAAGGAGACCTCAGTTGTGCCACTGGCAGTCCTGGGATTCGAACCCACAACCTTCCGATTGCAGGGGTAGATCCCAAACCACCAGGCCACCAGCTACACTAATAGTGTATAATAATGTACAACAGTGTGTATTACAGTGTATAACCATGAATGTCTGTACAATAGTAAAAGCGTAAACAATGTGTTTGAGTGTGTACTAGTAATTGTGTAACAGTGTGTATTACAGGGTTTGGCTGTGTAACAGTGTATGTGTACAATAGTAATACTAAAAAATTTTGCATAACAGCATGTATGAGTTTATGTTAATAAGTGTATAATAGTGTATAACATAGTGTGTATAACTGTGTGAGTGTATACCAGTAATAGTGTATATTGGTATATAATAGTGTTGAACTGTATTAGTGTAGACTAGTAATACGGTATACCAGGACCTTCTGATCACAGGTCCAACTCCCTAACCACTAGGTCACCAACTAGTACACATACAGCTTTGTATGAGTGTAGACTAGTTATAGCATGTAGTGTATAATGGTGTTTAACAGTATGAGTGTATACTAGTAATAGCGTATAATAGCGTAGAGCAGTGTATAATAGTGTTTAACAATATAAGTGTATGCTAGTAATAGTGTTTAATAGTGTATAACAATGTAGTGTATAACTGTAGGAGTGTGTAGTAGTTATAGTGTATGTATGTATAAATGCATATTAGTAACAGTATATAATCGTTTATGTGTATACTAGTAATAGTGTTTAATAGTGTTTTATTCGTGTATATTAGTAATGAATAATAGTGCATAACAACATGAAAGTGTATAATAATTAATAAAAGTGTATAGGCGTGTGAACACATGGCTGATTTATCATCGAATAAACCTGTGGAGATATTTTTTTTCTTGCATAACTGAAATGTCATAACTGTCCCCAGACTTTTGTTGTGAAAACTGTGTAAAACATTTTTCCACGTCTTTATGCTCCTTGCTGTTCTTTCCCCTCTCGCTGCTCATCTGAAGTAATGCACTGGGTCGACTTGTGTGTGAGTGTGTGTGCTAAAACATACGACTCAAGCTCGGCATGCTATAATATTTGTGTGTGTGTGTGTGTGTGTGTGTGTGTGTGTGTGTCAATAGCCCTCGTTTTGTGCTACTCGGCACCGTACTGGGCTAAAACTGATGGATTTCCTCCATGGTGCTGTGCAGTAATGAGGCTTCCTCTCTCTCTCTCTCTCTCTCTCTGCATGCTCGGCCCCTGCCAGCCCTGATGGATGAGCGGAGTCTCCAGCAGTGTGATGGGAACGTGGGGCTGATAGAGTTGATCAGCGGGACGGAGCCGTAATGAAGTAAATTCACTCTGCATTCGAACCCTGAGGCCTCTCCCTCTCCTCCGCTAGCCCGTCCCGCTGTCTGACGCTTCCTCTCTTTTACTTCTGGGTGGGAGAGAAATGATGAGAATGATGCTTATCATGTTTTCTAGTAGAAACATTCTCCAGTTAGAACCTCATGGCTAAAACAAGGATGGTTCTGTGGTTCCCGCCCCCCAGTTTTCATCCGCACTTTGGTTTGTTCGAATGGATTTCAGGGACAGTTCTTTTAGCCTAAAATTAAGGACAGAAGGTTTATTTCAAATAAAGCCAAACCAAATTCCCATGTCTTTTTTCCTTATAGGATTTCCTTGTAAACCTGAACTAAAGCAACTATTTTGTGAGGTGTTTTTGCTTTTTAAACAGTTCTGTTTTTAAACAGTTGTTTCATTGCTGTGTGAGGTTTTTGCTTGTTCCACACTAAAATTTGAAAATCTGTTATTTTGTGTTGTGAATTGTTCTTGTATTCACACCAGTTGTGCTGCGTGAGTACAGAGCCACAGTTTCAGAGCAGCAGTTTCAGGATAAATACTTGATAAAGACCATTTTTAAAGGTGTGTAACCAAAACAACACATTGGCAGGACTGTTAGCTGGTTGTTTCCCCATAGCTTCAGAGAAGGTCTGTGTGGGACCAAAGGAAGGAGGGGAGGAAGCACTGGAAGGGCATCAGCCCAGTGGTGGAATGGACATGGAAATTCTGGGTTTACTTGAACTAGTGGAAGAATCAATCACACTTCCGGTCCCAACTGTTACATAGACGCTGGCAGAAGTTCTTGTTCTCTCATCTAAGTGCTCCAGAAGGTCTAAGATGTGAGTCATGTTTCTTGATGAATGGGGCAGTGGTGAACCTGTAATTCAGAGAGGTGAAGCCACCCCCGAGGCTGCTGACCTGGAGAGCCTCGAGCACCCGCTGGGTGTGTGATCAAGACAGTAGCAAGTCGTTGGAGCTACAGTCCAGTTCTGGTGAAAGATCCTTTTGGCATGGCTTCCAGCATAGAAACACATTCTAGAGATTGGCTTTACAAACATCTGAGCCTTCACACTGTCAGATGTGACAGATGTGCTTCTCCAGCTTCAGTGAGTTGATCTAGATGTTTGATGATGAACCTGTGTAGCGTGGGCATCACCGCCATTTAATCACATTTCATAATTAGTCATTTGGACCCCCCCCCCCCACACATTTAACATAAAATATTAGTTCACTCAGTGCTGTTGAATCTTGAATCTTAAATCTTTCGTGAAAGAATCCATTCCACTTAATCGATAGGAGAATACACATACCACTGGAAATCTGCTCCGGGTTTGCCTCCAACTCACCGCATGCAAGTTAAGTGAATCGCCAGTGCATAGACAGGCTGCTCGAAACTGGAGCAGGTAACGTCATCCCCATTGTGGCAGAAAAAAAAGTTTGGAAACCGCTGCCCTAGGCCACATTATTTGAATGTTCACTAAAGTTTAGTTGAACATTCATTTAATGTGGCCTAGGGCAGCGGTTTACAAACCGCCCCCTCCCCCTAAAAGGACCGAGACTTTGCACGCACGCAGCAACCCATTCACCCACCGATGACAGATGCGTCCCTCTCACATTAAAAATGCTTCCGATGCCCCTGCTGTGTAGGAGCTTCTCGAGAAAAGACTGGAGCATGGACATAGACCATAAGGCATAACTAAGTTTGTACAGCCTCAATATTTTCCACTGAGGACTCTCCTGAGTGAAAATGAGGTTGTATGCAGGTTCTGTGTGGTGTAGATCTTCCTCCAATGAGTTACTCCAATGTAACTTGGAGCAAGTACAGGATAACTGTTTTATGCTCACTGAATCCTTGAAAGTCCAACCCCCAACTTTCTTGTATGGAAAGTCGAAGCCAGCTGAAGCTGCAAATGTTGAGAGGTCAATAAGCCCTTACCTCAGGGACTCACTGATGTATTCCTGAACAGGACTTAAGACTGCACCATGAGGAGCTCAGCAGCTTTGGTCGTGAATTGACTTGAGCATAAATTGCCAAGGGACATTCACAATCTCCCGGATTGTAAAATTAGTGTAAGGGGTTTATTCATGCAAACAAACTGGACTTAGAAGATGTCCTTGGATGAAGAACATGCAAATGGCATGAGTGCAAGGCTTAGTAACTGATTTAACTTACAGTGTGGTGGGAATGGGCCTGAACTTCACACACTCAACATACCAAGGCTAATCTGCTATGTCTGGTGAATGAGGAACATATTTTGGCTGAACTGTTGGTTTAATTCTGCTGAAGACAACAAAACTTAAACAAAACTTTAACACAGGTGTTCACTGAACATCAAGATGTACATCCTCAAGTGTTTTTAGGAAGCAGATAAATTGTGAAATACATATGTAACTTCCACTAGAAAGGTGCTTGAATGTTGAATGGAACTAAACAAATCATTTAGGCCTCATCCACACGTACACAGGTATTTTTTAATGGGTTTTTTCCCTCTTCTCACACAAGAAAATGCAAAATTACACTCTCAAGTGCGCACTAAACCAGTGCTGACAAAACCAGTGAGGCTGGCCCTTTTTGAGTACTTTTTAATTCCTTAATAATTTATCCTTATTGTTATTCTTGTTTATTTTATTTTTTCATTTAAAGGCTTTATTGTGAATTTCCTCCGGTTGTTCCTTTTATTAATGTCACATACTTTGAATTGTAGGAAATGTGCTGAGCCAAAAGTACAAGTACAGCCCACTCACACTGATCCAACACTCAAAATGTGAAATCTATGCATTCAAAACCTATTCATTAAAAAAACAAGCAAAAAACTTTTAAAGTGGCATTTTCTGTGTGTTATATAAATCTGACAAAAAAATCTGCCAGATTTTCTGTTTTTCTCTTGAAAGCTCATGTCTGACTGAGGACCAGCTTTATGTCTATATGGGCATCTCTGCAAGTTTGTTTCTAACAAGATGTCTCATTAGCGCAACGAGATGCAGGAAATCGCTGGCACTTTACAGCTTTACCTTTGGACGACTGGACAGTTTCCTTTTTGATTCCAGGATCTCACTGCAGATCCCGCCTGGCATCTTCTCATAACAGAGTGAGCATATTTCACGCTTTTCAGTTTTGTTCCAGGCCGAACATTCTGTCACGAGCAAACTTCATTTCTCTGAGACAGTTTCTCTACTGGAGCAGGAGAAACTTCACTTTAATGTACATTAATGTATCTTAGAAGACCATGACTGCTTTTCCAAACGACAGCTGTTCCATTCATCAAGAAATGTTTGTGCAGTGTGACGGCAGCTGACGTTTTCAAACAAACAAATAGTGTAAATATTTTTTTAAAAAAGTGACGCATTCTTAAAATTCTGGTTCTTCTCAGAGGTTCTTGTTCATGCTTTGAAGGAAGGTTTCCATTTGAGTCTTACTTTCACTGGTCTTCTTCATGCTCCTAGAGGTTCTCCTCTTGAGTTTACATTCCTTCCAGTGGTTCTTCCTCATGTTCTTATGGAGTTTCTGTATTTCGTTCCTTTCATCCCTATTTCATTCTTCTCAGTAGTTCTCCATGCTCTGAAGGAATGTTTCCTTTTGGGTCTCAGTTCCTTCCCAAGCATTTTCTCCTGTTCTATAGCAGTTTCTCCTTCTGAGTCTCAGTTCCTCTTGCCAGTGCTTCTTCATGCTCTAAAGGTATTTCTCTGTTTAAATCTTGGTTACCCTCAGTGCTTCTTCCTGATGCTCTTTGGGTGTTTCTCTATTTCTTTGCTCTGAAGGAATGTTTCCTTCTGAGTCTTGGTTCCTCTCGCTGGTTCCTCCTCATGTTCTTTGGAAGTTTCTCCTTCTGAGTTCCTCTTGTTAGTTCTCCCTCATGACTTTAAAGAGTCTGTCTTGCCTCTCTGGACCAGCATTTCTGGAAAGTTGCTTTGGGACAATAACTGTTGGGGAAAGAACTGAACTAAACCAGCTAATTTGGTATAAAAGTTAAAGTCAGTTGTTCTTGAGACGTGTCTTTGTGGAGGAGGTTTTGGACTGAAATACTTCACTGTCATTGTACTGTGCAGAGGTGCTGTTTCTTTGTATTTTGCTTCAGAAGCTCCGGACCTTCTTATATTTTTTGTCATCTTGAGGAACAGTTCTCCAGGCTTCCTGAAGGACTTTCAAAGACTTTCATTTTCACTCTAGTCCCTGAACCTGACAAGTTTCAGATGAATGGTTTTGTTTGTTAAGACACACAGTGACCTACGTATGAATCATTCAAGCAGAACAAAGCACATCTAACTTAAGGCCTGAACCAGTGAAGAAACAGGTGCAGATGATTCCAGGTGATCAGGCGGTGATCAGTATACTGGTGGTGCTGAATGCTGAGTGGCTGGAACTCCTTTATCTAGGCACTTTGCAGCCTGTTGGTGATAAACATTTATTTCGGTTTCTTTCACTTAATCTAATTAATATGCCAAAGATAAGACAGTTTGACAGGCAGAAAACAGTATTTTTGTACCAACAAGGTGATTCAAAACAAAATATGAAGTAATTAGGGGGCTTTACACAGTACTGTACATGAATTTCTTGAATATCTTACGTTTCCCAAAGAGCATCTGGACCACTTTTGAACATCAGAGCTCCTGCCAGCTGCTATTGACTACAACCCCACTGAAGTTTTCTCCACTGGAGACTCACAAATCACCGGTACAAATTCTGACCATTTATCTGTTCAAATTCTCTGTCATGGAGGTCGATGATGAAAGGCTGCCAGTGTGTTATTGTTATTGACTTCTTCTAATGGGACCTATAATTGCGGAAACTGTTCACAAAATTAGTTACCAGCTCGATTTTTATCTGCAATAAAGAGAGATTCCACAGTCAGACCACTGCAATGATATTAACTCATATAAAAGAAGCACCATATGCAGATTTTTCTGTTCCAATGACATTTTGGAGCTCCTGTAGTGTGGTGAGACTTCCATTTACTTCCATTTTATTGGAAACACCCACCTTGTGCTTCCACTCACTGGCCACTTTATTAGAAATAGCTTGTGCTTACACTCACTGGCCACTTCATTAAAAACACCAGCAAGGAGGAGGGCTTTTCCAATAAAGTGGCCAGTTAGAGGATGCACAAGGTGGTGTTTCTAATAAAGTGTCTAGTGAGTGGCACCAAGAGGTGGAGCGATTTACTTGTTAATGAAGACACGTCACAAGCAGCAGTAAAAGGAGGGGAGCTTTATTTATATAACACAAAGCCGTTGGCATGGTAACCAACGTAGCTTCTATATACACTGTTACTCTGCAAGGCTGCGTACATACGGGACTGCTTCTGGAAACCAAAGGTCGCAGTGGCACTAGAAACACACGTTTAAAACAAGAATAATCATTTTCCCTGTTTTTTTTCTCCTTTTTTGGTACAAAAATGGTACAAACAACAATACAAAATATTTGTGCTGTCGACGGTTTACAAAAAAGTCATTTTAACTTTGTAACTGTGCAATGATTGTGTTCTTTTGTCTATTTTTTTAGTTAGTTATTTCATATATACTTTTTCATCCTTCATTATTGTGAGTATTATAGTACACTCCAGAACTTTCTCAGGAAAAAAACCCCAAACAAACAAACAAAAAGACAAACAAAAAAAAACCTCAACCACAATCATGCGGGTCGCTTTGAGTTGTAAAATCTTCAATATGATATTTGATAGTCTCTTTTTGTCCGTTAGAAAAAAGACACATGCAAAAAAGCTCCAATTTTAGCCTAATGTGTTCAGCTTCAAGCAGTTGCTACAGTATGTACACACACAGTTCCCCCCTTTAGAACCGTTCTCTTTAATAATCTGGGTGCTGCTCGCCTGCCCATAAGCCTGTGAGGGTTGTGGTTGAAGGCGGGGTCCAGATAAACCCGATTAAAGGTCAATACTGACCAAAAAGTAGGCGTTAACACACACGCTAACAAATAAGAACGTCACATTATGTCAACACTTCATTTTGATGGTTCTCTGTAGATAACAAATGGTAGTGGGCCTTTTTGTTGACATACTAACGCGTCCTGTTAGTCTTGATAATGTTGTCTTTTAGATGCTAACTTTTCTTGTTATCCTTGACTTGTAGATGCTAAACTTGTGTTCCAGGTGCTAAACGTGTCTCATGGATGCTGGCCTTTTCATTTACCTTGTTTAACAAATGATAACCTAGCCTTTAATATGCTAACTCATCTTGTTAGTTTTTTGATGCTTTTAAAATGCTAACCTTGTCTTCTAGATGCTAATCTTGTCTTCTAGAAACAAAACTTGTTTTCTAGATGGTAACAGTGTGTGTATGTGGAGTTTCTCTTTTACATGCTAACATGTCCGTTTAGCCTTGTTTTGTAGATGCTAACTTTGTCTTTTAAATGCTAACTTGTCTTGTTAGCCCTGGCTTGTAGATGCTAACCTTGTCTTGTCAGTGCTGACCAGATCTTGTAGATGTTACATTTGCTTATCTTGTCTCATTCTGTTAAAAATGAACACTTCGCTGTAAATGTAACGAGTGCAAAAACTGTGTGAAAAGTGCAGATTTTTTTTCACTCCAGACCATGTCAGTGTATGAGCAGAAGAGGATGATCTGAATTTGATGTTGTGAAAGAAAAAAACAACATTTTTTGATGCTGCATATTCAAATCTGTCGATAAACACGACAAAAATAATGTAAATTGATGTAACATATAAAATTATACGTGCATTTAGAAGAGTTTAGTAAAATGAATGTAATCTAGAGGTCTGAAGGATAGACCTGAAACCTAATGCGAATCATCAGCTGAGTTTGTCTGGCAGTCGAAGAGGAGCTATCAAGAACCATCAAAATAAGACATCCCTCAAAATGCTGGGGGAAGTTTGGACCTGCTGTTTTTGAATAAAATCCAAAGAGAAGATAGGAGTGTTTTTTTGATGGACACATCTCCACATCTCTAGATCTCAGCATTTCTAGATCTCCACATCTCCAGATCTCATCTCATCTCCACGTCTTCAGAAATAAAGATCTCCAGATGTCCACATCTTATCTTCAGTTCTCCACATCTCCAGACCTCCAGTTCTCCACATCTCAGGATCTCCCATCTCTGCACTTCAAAATCTCAGGATCTCTACATCTCAGGATCTCCCCATCTTTGGACCTCAAAATCTCCGGATCTCCACTTCTTCAGACCTCCACATATCCCAATCTCCATATCTCTGGACTTTCAGATTTCCACATCTCCAGATTCCGGATCGTTACATCTCTGGATTTCCACATTTCCACATCTAAACTTCTCTGGATCTCTGAAATAATTCAGACTTGAACATGAGCAGGAAACTATAAACTGCTTGTCCATCTGTCACAAAACGCCTGACGAGGTGAGGAGGTTTTGTTCTGACAGTGACAGTGTGCAGAGTTCTCCACTTTGATCGTCCTCTGAGCGGCAAGAAGCTCCAGTCAGGAGTTTGAGAAGCTTCTTTTTTATTTGGGTTCCTGTGGTGGGATACGCTCACCTTTTAAATACGCCATGAACTGCGGAACACGCCAGTATGTGGCTCTGAGGCTCAGAGTGAGATACATGTATTTATTCATGAAAGAGCACGGCAGGCGCAAACCTCACATCCCCTCCCCCTCCTATCAGCCCCAACCCCCTGGTCACCCGCAGGTGCGGGTTCTGGACAAAAACAAACCGTCATGCTTAGCACCAACAAAGCGTTTCTGAAATGCAAACAAAATCTAGCCTGTGTGTGTGTGTGCATGCGTGTGTGTGTGTGTGTGTGTATGTGTGTGAAGGGGTGTAATCGTGTGCAATGACAGTGTATTCAGCTGTAAACAGCGATTACATGGCACGGCCATAGGCTTGCAGTAGGGCGTCCTCTGAGATAACGACACAAATCAAATGGCTTTTTGCTCGTTATTTTTCGGCTAAATTACTGAAATAATTAAAAAAAGAAATACAAGAAAATGGAAGTAAAGAAACTGTACAAAATGCTTCATGTGCTTAAAAAAAGCCTATATACAACATTTTCAGCGTCTGGGGGATGACGGAATAAAAGCAAATGAACCATAAAGCTGTAACCAAAAATCTCCTACAGGTTACAGAGGCTGAGCAGGGTTTAGGCTCACAGCTCACTTTGAGTAAAAGAATCCCAAAATAAAAGAATAAAAATAAAAATTCCATTGCATGTTTTAAAAAAAGATCAATGTATTTTATACTCTTTTTGATGGAACACAGATATTAATCTCCCCACTGGACCAACGGCCCCAACACATTTGCAGGAGAAGTATCACCTCTATAGAATGATGATAATAACAATATACATATTTAGTATCAGCCATAACATTAAAACCTGTCGAATATTGTTGTTCCTCCTTGTTCCCGCAGAACAACTCTGAAGCGCTGAGGTCTGGACTCCATAAGAACCTCTGAAGGTCTGGGGTTCTGTACCAGCAGATTCTTTAAGTCCTGTAAGCTATGAGGTGGAGTCTCCATGGACTGGACTAGTTTGTCCAGCATGTCCCAGAGAAGCTCAATTAGACTGAGATCTGGGGAATCTGGAGGCCCCTTTACCTCTTTGTGGTGTTTCTCAAAGGGTTCCTGAACAGTGTTTGCAGTTTGAGAGGCACTGTCTTGCTGAAAGACGACAATGCCATTAGGGAACAGAGTCTCCATGAAGGGCTGAACTTGGTCTGCAGAGTTTAGGTGCTAAAGTATCATCCACATGCATGCAGGCTCCCAGGTTCTCCAGCAGAACATCACCCAGAGCATAAACCCACCTCCACTCCTCGCCTTATTCACAGTGCAACTTGGTCGTCCCTTCGCCAGGTGAGAGCCACACACATACATGGCTGTCTACATGATGTATAAAAAATGGGATCCATTAGACCAGACCATCATCTTTCATAACTCCATGGTCCAGTTCTTATGTCCATGGTAAGATCTTTCAGTTGTGGACTGGGTCAGCAGGGGCACTCTGACTGGTCTGCTGCTAAGCAGGCCTATATGTGGCAGTGGGCTGCACTGTGTGTTCTGACCCCTTTTTATCAGAGCAGCTAGAACTTCTTAAGCAGTTTGTTCTACAGCAGCGTTTTTCTGGTCTAAAACACTGTCGCTGATTCTCCAGTTCTCTTTCTTTGGAGAACCTTTGGTATGTTCTGCCCACTGAACCCCCCACAAGACCTGCCGTGTTGATGTTCAGTCATTCAGACATTACAGTTTGGTCCTTGTCAAAGTGTCTCAGATCCTTTCGCCCATTTTTCTGCTTCCAAAATTGACTTCAAGAACTGACTGTTCACTCCCTGGCTACTAAAAATTACTTTTAACACAGACACTCGAACCAGATCATCAATGTTCTTCACCTCACCTGCAGTGGATTTAATGTTGTGGCTGATTGGTGTATAATGTTATTATAAAAGATGCTGGAATCACATTGCCATTGGTGAATAATCGTTACAAATAAGTTCAAAGGGAAATCTGGTGGTGTCTCTGGAAGAGCAGAAAACTAAAATATCTGCATTTTAGTCATTTTGCTGCACCTCTAATGTTGTGTGTCTTTGTAATACTGATCAAGGTGATTCCAATCCCAGTTTTTACGCTCAGCTGTTTGTGTTGACACTGACAGATATGTACACAGAAAATACTGGATGCCAGCGTTGGTCCTGAATTCTCGCACCAGTGCATCTCTACTTATTAAAGCATGCTAATATAGTAAATAATACAGTATATTTGACGCAGTACACCTATAGGGGATATAATGCAGTGTACTCAAAGTAGAATGATTATATAGTGCATCGCCGCTGTCATAACAAAACTGAAATGTTAGGTTTACAGGAGAAGGAAATCTGCATAACACTGAGATAACCATGAAATAAACATGTCATGGCAAATGTCATATACTGACAGATTTTGTTCAGTGATTTAACAGTGGAATGTTTGTATTACTGATACTTATGACAACTGTTGTCATATCATGAGAGTTATCATAACGTCAGGATGTTTGTGTTACTGATAAGGTTATGAAAGTGGTTATAACAAGCCAAAACAGCTGTTATAACATGTCAAAAGTGCCATAATGTGTCATAACAGTGGTCATGTTGCGGCAGTTGTCATAGCATGTCATAACAGTTGTCATACAGTGGCATAACAGTTGTCAAGTCAGCATGGTTGTGTTACTGGTAGGTTATGACAGGTGTCATAAAATGTCGTTACAGTTTGCACAACATGTCACGACAGTATGTTTGTGTTACTGAGAAGGTTGTGACAGTTGTCATAACATAGTGGCAGTTGTCATAATGTGTCATTACAGCTATTATTACGTTATAATGGCATGCGTTCATGTTGTTATGACAGTTGTCATAACATGTAATATCGTGGTTATGCAGCAATGTTCCCATCAAGCGCTCCTGGTAATCTTTGTTGTTAAACAAGGTTTAGTATTACAGTTATTCTAGACCATCATTCATCATGAAACTTCCACACAACATAAAAAATAAAATAAAATGTTGTGAGGTTTTTATAAGACAGTGATGATAAAATGTACTTGTAGTATAATGTACTTCACCAGGACATAGACAAGTGCACAGATTCATCCAAACAAACAAGAATTCTTCAAATGCAGCCACAAGAATGTACATAAAGAAACAATCTAGACTCATATCGCCCCCTGCTGGAGGTGTCCCTGCCCCCCCTCAAGGCAAGAGTCCGGGGATTTCTTTTTTTGCCGACGCCAGTTCAGGTGTATTGAGTTTGAAAATGTATCTCGTGAAATTAAGCTGTTGGAATAATTAACTGCATGCTGTGGTTGCAAAAAAAAACACAAAAAACATGAAAACGAGAAACAGATAAGGAGCAGCTGTGGGGTGTGTTGCATAATTAGCTGAAAGCAATGAAGTTCAGCTTCGTCTGGGAATCCGTCATCGCTCAGGGAATGCTAATACAAATTTTAGCTTCGCTAACACTTTCTAGTCCAAGATGGTTGGCAGCAATATTTCAGGAAATACTCAGCTCACCGAGACTCCAACGAGGACTTCGTCTTAAATGAGCACGAGTGGCTGGGCTAGCCTGAAAACCTTTCAACTTTGGATTGAAAAATTAAACAGTTAAGCATCTTAACAGAATGGCATACATTTTTACTTTCAATTTCACTCCCTACAAAACTGAACAAAGTCCCTCGCAGTGAATTTTCTGGGGATGTCAGATTTGGTTGAATAAGTTTCAGTTACTGCATCTGCACACTCAGTTAAAGGTCTGTGCTTGGTAAAGGTCTTTTGAGGAATCTGCTTGGTCCAGCTTTGTGTCCAGCCTAGTGGCACTTTTACGCCAGGACAAGGAACTGCGCTGTACCACGAACAAATGGTTCTGTGCAAAAAAACAACAATGGAGACACAAACTAACATGCAAAGCTGAACCAGGACATCACTAAGAAGTTAGCTGGGTTAGGTCTTCATCATAGGGCAAAACAACGCAGAGAAAAAAAGTCAAGTCTATAAATAATAAAAGACGACAATATCAAAAGCAGCTCTGATAGAAAATCAATCTTTCTGCTGGTTCAACTTCACTGACATGGTTTTGGGACAACAACCGGCCATTAAGTGTGGGGAGAAAACTGAGTGAAAAACACCAGAATTGGACAGAGATACACTGGAAAATCAAAGCATGATACAACTTCCGTACTATCTCACTATGGTTTAGGTACAGCACGGTCACTGTATACCTGTGAAAAAGTGCCTTCAATATTTATGTTTTATCTCCTGTCAAATGCATGGTTATTAAAGAGGTGAAGGTTAATTAGTCCATTAACTGGGACACTATTCAGCAGCGGAGTTTAACTGGGCCACAAACTGGGGCACATTTCACCACTCTAGTGGAGTTTAATTGGGTCACAAACTGGGACACTTTTCACCACTGTAATGGAGTTTAACTAGACCATGAACTGGGACACTTTTCACCACTATAGTGATGTTTAACTGGGCCATGAACCAGGTCACTTTTAACCATAACAGTAGAGTTCAACTGGGTTATGAATTGGGATGCTATTTACCACTATAGTGGTGCTTAATTGGGGCACAAATTGGAACAATTTCACCACTGTGGGTGAGGTTAACTGGATTAAAATGGATTTCAAATTCAGTCAGGGAGCACCTTCTAATTAAACTGCTGATTAAACGCCAACCTGGTTGGGGTACACTCTGATAAACTCTTTGATTTTGACCTAATCATGTTTTAAGGTCATAAGTGCCTAATGAGGGTGACCTTTCTGCCTGGAAGTGCTTTCTCAAAACTATCAGGACTACCATACAAAAAAAAGTCTACACGCCTCCTTCTGAAGAAGAGATGGCTGTTCTAGTCTAGTCTGTTCATGAGCACTGATGTCAGGGGAAGGTCTGGACAGAAGACCAATCCTGAGTTTGTGAAAAATCCAAAAAACTACGCACCACTAAAGGCACTTCTTAAACAACAATGACGACGATCACAACAACGACGACAGAGCTTCTCTTCTCCAAAGAATTCAAGTTCTGAGAAAGAAAAAGAATGGCTTCTTCAGACTCCCGATTCTAGAGTGGAATGACTACCTTTATTTCTTATTTTCTGTTTTTTTTTTTTTTTTTGTCAACCTCGAGCAAAACTGCAGCTTAGCTTCGGCCTACTCGTTGAACTTGGGCTAAAGGGGAGACAACCGTTAACAGATCAGTCTCTCTCTCTCTCTCTCTCTCTCTCTCTCTCTCACACCATACTAGCAGAAAGCTTTCGTCTTACAGATTCGGTTACCTCAGCTGGAAAGGATTCCCTTCAAGAAAATAACAAGGAGTACAAAGCGTGAACATAAACTCGACTACAAAAAAACGTACTGTAGGGCAGGGGGGTGAGGGTTTGGAAAGCCAAAAAGAACCCAAGTATGGGATAAAACCAGGTAATCAAAAGAAAAAGCATTCTGTTTGAAGACAGTCAGAGGGAGAGGAAGGTCCACAAAGCTGTCTCTCTCTGTACAGGTCTCTCTCTTTCTCTCTCTGGAGCTGGGCAGGCGATTGGTTGTCGGTGGTGTAGTTGGATGTGGATTGTGTGTTCGAGACAGTTTTAAAGGTTCTAGTCATCGTCGCCGCCCCCATACATGTCGGCGAGCTTCTTGAAGCGTGGGCCCCAGTCGTTGAGGTAGTCGTAGTCCTGTTCGCCGCTGCTGGACGAGTTGAGGGAACTGACGGATCCAGCCGTGGAGCCGCTGCCCTCGTAGTCGAACACCAGCAGGGAGTCATAGGGGGGTGCAGTCGGGTCGTTATCCGCCGCCCGGAGGCCCTGTAAAGACAGACAGACCTCTGAACATACTGTCCGCAAATAAACTGTCACATAATGGCTCAGGCTGAGGCTGCATTAAATGAGTTCTAGCCCAGACTGGTCTAGTCTGCAGTTTTTGTGGAAATGGACCTGATTTTCTTCTTCTCAGTCTAAGAGTAAATGTCCAAGCCCTTCTCGTGAGTTAATCTATCTTAAGGTGCTGCTGAAAAGTTTCATAGCAACCATGCAGTCACACTTCACTAAATTATGGAAGCAGAAAATTGACTATTTAGATTCACATGATGCTTTATATATATTACAATTAAAATAAATTGTAAATATTTTCAATTTTAAAAATTTGATGAAAAATCTTAAAAATTTAGTGCTGAGGGACTTGTTGAGTGCAGAGGGAGCTTTGGAGCAGTGCAAGTTTTACTGCGACTGTGAAAAAGGGAAAAAACAAAACAAAGGTTCTGACACTGGGTAACATGAGTCACTGACTCATAAAAACAACAACAAAAACAAAGATGCGTCTGTGCTTTCTAATTAACATCCAGATTTTGGGTGGTTTGAGATGAATGAGTGTGGTGATTGTGGAAAAAAGATGAGGAGCAGCTCAACAAACACAAAATTCGTGAGGGGTCAAAAGAATAAGAATGCTGCAGTTTATCAACTCTGCCAATAGACCCAGGCTGCTGCTTTAAAAAAAATAAATGTGCTTACAAACAATCTTCCAAAAAATTTAAACTGACCAAACTTTTGACAGTCAGTAAACTGCAGTTCACAATTTCCCAGCCGAAATCACTTTGAGGATGAGCAAAAGCTGTGAACAAACAGCTTCTACATTGCAGCTGCAGGTCAAACACATGGAACAACTGAGCTGCATCGTACTGAAGATCTTCACACAAGCCAGACCAGCCGGAAAGCTTTGGATTCTTGACCACGGCTCTGTTTTTGCCAGGAAACCACTGGCCTCTCTGCTCATTCATAACTACCTGACATCCAGGAACTGCTGATGATTATAAGATATCCAGGAAAAATGTTGAATATTATACGACATCCAGGAACACTGCGGGAGAATATAAGACACTGATGGCTGGAGAGCAGAGGATGTCCAGGAAAAGCGAGCATAGCCATGTTCACAGTCTGATTCTTTTGTAATGAAACCACACCAAACAGTGACACACATCTTTTTGTATAATTGACCTGAGCTTTAGTGTCTTGAAGTCTGTCTTGAAATCTGTCTTTGTGTTTTTTGGTCCACTAGACAGATTTGTTAAGCCATGTTTTGCTACTTTATGACTGCCATAGCCGTGGCTGATTTGAAACAGTGGTGGTGTTTGCAACACACATCATCATAAACTGAAAAAAAAACAAAACAATTTCCGTACCTCGTTGATGAAGTCTCCAATATCTCCAGGGTGTGGTACCACTGGCCGGAGTGGGTACTGAGACTCTGGGACCACCGGCCTCTCATCCACTCGCCGGACCCCCGGGGCTTTGGTCATAATGTGTTCTAGAGCGTCGGGCTGCTGCAGCTGACTGAGGTCATAATCCTGCAGATAAAACACACACACTAAAGTTTGGACTCCTCTGAGGCACCCCACTGCTCAGTAACTGCTGGAACATCAACATTAACATTAGTGTATCAGTAAAATCTGATTTCAACAAACAAAAACAGTGTAAAACAGTCTAACACTGGTGCTTGCTCTCCTACACGCTAGCCATTTGCTGTTCTTTATCTTGGAGCACTGCCTCTTGGCCAGTCTACGGACCCCACAGGGCATTTTTTCCCCATCCACTTGTGGGTGGAAAGTATCCTGAAAGGTCAAATCCTCACAGCAATGTTCCAACCATAGTGTAAAGTCTTCCCAGAAGAGTACCGCAGCAAAGAGAGGACAGATTCCCCATGATATTCTTGATTTCAGAAGAAATTTATGTCTAAAAACTTGTAAATTCTTATGATGGAAAATACAAATGCCCACAAATCAACATACACTACATGGACAAAGATAATGGGACGCCTGACCACTACACCAACAGGGACTTTAATGATATTGCATTCAGATACATAGACTTTAATATAGAGTTGATTCCCCTTTGCAGCTGCTATAATGCCGTGGACTCTGAGCTTGTTTTTCTAGAACAAACTAGATAAAACCTGAATGCCCTGCAGTGGCACATAGGTTTGGCTTTCTATTAGATTTTTGTTCATATAACAGTATTTTAAGAATAAAAAGTGCGCAATACACTACTTTTGAATTAATTATTTAATTTTGCGCAGAAAATCATGCGATTACCAGCTGAATTGTTGTGGAATGCGTAAGCAGTTTTATTTTAATGAAAACAACACCAGTGTCCATGTTGGTGGCACCTTGAGGAACACTTTTAATCCGTTTCTGTGCTTTTCTCAAGAAATAAATCCATCAGGATTTCCAAACTGCTCTTCAGAGCAAGGAGGACAGACTGAGGAACATAGTCCTGAGTGAAGATAAACACATCCCCAGCATTCACACAGTTGCTCTATTCAAATTTTACAAAGCGTTCCCAATCATTTGACTGACAGACCAGGTGGATTTCAGGGAAACAAATATGAGTGTAAATAGATCATTACATTTTATTTTATAATCGAATAACTTCTCTGTTCACAGAATTCTTGAAGTATCAAATAAATCCACTTAAATATTTTGGCTAATAGTGTATGGTATTTAATTCCACACTGGAAAGGTTATTATTTATATAGCAATTTTCTGTTTTTACTTAAAATAAAAATAATCTCCATGGTAGTTGATTCCAACCTTTAGAATAGTCGGTCTCTTTGATTTGCAGGAGCTGCTCAGCTAGTGGTGAAACAAGCTGAAACTAAACCTGGTAAAATGACGTTTATCCACTGTGCTGTCCAACCAACTGCCCATGAATATCAGATCTGCACCAACTATTATTTAAAAAGCTGCCAAAGATGCACCATTCTCATCTGCCTTCTTTTACATATTGGCCCTTCCATTATACTTTCAATCTTCTTTTTAAAATGTTCTATGTATTCGTTTGTTTGTTTCTTTTAGTTTTTCTACTTCCTACAATTGTTATGCTTCATATTTTTATTCTATTTCCATAAAGCACATTGGATGACCTTTGTGTATAACAATGGGCTACATAAATAAACGTTACGTAGCTTGCATTATTAAATGTGGAATAATTTGTTGAAAGTTCAGAATCTTCTGGATTTGAGAATAAAAGCAATAAAATACATTTGATATAATGGTTGTAGTAGTTGTAAGATGTGGAGTCTGTTCACCTGGTCCTCCTCTCCTCCGCCCTCCTCGTCGTACTTCAGGATGTTGTCTCGGACATCGTCTTCAGGGTCGATCAGCAGCTGTTTGGTCTGTCGCTCCTTCTCTCTTCTCTTCATCCACACCACGAACAGGAGAACCATACCTGGAGCGCAGAGAACACACAAACACATGAGGAAACCTTGGCCTCTCATAAGGAGTCACCCACAGCTCGTCCTTTTCCTTCACTTTCACTGACCTTTTGATACCTATTTTGGATCTTCTGTGGTGTTTTGTTCATATTTTGATATGATTACAGATTTGTTTTTACAAATTATGTTCATTATTTTGCTGTTATTAACGCCCTGTGAACACAGACTCCATTCTCCACCAAAGAACAACAGACACTGAGTTGGTCTGGAGAACCTGGTTAAGGATGATAAGGTTGAGAGTCTCTAAAGTTCTCAAACTAGTTCCACAGACATTCATTGTGGTTCATTAGACTTATGTTATTGGGAATGAGATTGCTGGTGCTTATTTGAGAATTATGATGTTTGGCGAAGAATATTGGTGTTCACCAAAGAAAAGTGATTTTGGTGGTGTTCACTGAAGAATTATGATGTCTGTTGGAGAGTGATGATGTTTGGTGAAGAATGATGGTGTTTATTGGAGAATGGTGGTGTTCATTGAAGAATGATGGTGTTTATTGGAGAATGGTGGTGTTCATTGAAGAATGATGGTGTTTATTGAATAATGATGGTGTTTAGTGGAGAGTGATATTGGTGTTTACTGAAGAATGATGATATTTGGTGAAGAATAATAGTGTTCAGAGGAAAATGATGTTTATTGGAGAATTAATCATTACTTATACAGCACATTTTAAAGGCAGCAGATGTTGACCAAAGTGCAGCATGTAATCGTTTTTTAAACCACCTCAAAAGATTGAGTTAAAATTTGAGATCTGCTGTGGAGGATGACTTTAGGAAGGATGGAGGATTGTTCTGGAGCAGCTACAGAGAAGGCCTGGTCATCTTTAGACCTCAACCAAGAGTGTGGAACATCTAAAAACATCTGATCAGAGGATCACAGGGCCTGAGAGGTAGAACAGAGGCTGATCAGAGATGTAGCTTGGAGCTGTGAAGAGCTTAAAAAATGAATAATAAAACCATAAACTCTGTATCTGATGAGCAGCAGGAGCAATGCTTTTTTTTCTTGGTGTCTGTTAGAAGACTGGCAGCTGCACTCTGGACTAACTGCTGGTGTGACAAGCTTGACTGACAGATTCCCATGTAGAGAGAGTTACAGCAGTCAAGCCCAAAGATCCTTAAAGGACAAGGTATGTTTGAGTTTCCATTTAATCCTGAGTGGAAGGACACTACTATGAATAACTGTTTATTTGTTTATTTTAGCAGAGCTAAAAATACCCAGATATTAGGTGACTGCAGCCCCTGCTAAAGCTCAGGATCCCTCAGTAGATACAATATGGATGAACATATACTGTAATTGTAATACAACTTGCACAATGACTGCACAATCAGAGCCACGTACTTTTTGCACTATATGTATATTCTACTTTGCCACGTACTTTTTGCACTATATGTACATTCTACTTTTTAATCAGGTTTATCATTATTTGTTTTTGCTAATGAGTTGCACAATGAATCTTGTTTCTCTGTGTACAATGACAATAAAAGAATTCAATCCCAAAGGTAACAATACCTGTCTCGGTTTAATTTAGTAAAATGATTTCATGTTCACCCGTTTATGTACCCTAGACAACTGGAGATGAGCTTCCGTCTCCATCTTCCCTTGGTTTAATAGGCAGGTATAATATTTTTGAAAGATGGCCCCAAGTGGAAGCATGTGTGAGAATAGGATGGGACCCAAGACAGAGCCATGAGGTACTCCATACCTGACTGTTTCTGAGTAAGAGCAACAAATTCCCATCGTTACAGAAAACAAGGCAAATAAGAGGCAAACCTCACACCACACTTTCAACGATCCAACAAAACAGTGTGATTGACTGAAGAAGGTGCAGAACAATTACGTTTCAGCACGTTTCAGAGTCAGCATCTAAAAGTAAATTATTATAAACCTTCCAGAGGGTAAATTCTCTAAAACCTGGAATTTGTCCAGAATATTATATGGACAGCTGGTGAAAAAAAAAACTCCAAGACCTCAGACAAGAGCAGTAGCTTAGAGATGGGTTTAACTGATGGGTCTTTTTTTAAAAAAAAAAAAAAAAAAAGAGGCTGGGCAGCTGCTTATTTAACAACACAATTTATTAAACTGCCATCAATTATAAGAAAAATACTACGACCAAATATAGCACATCACTGAGAAGTAGCCTGGGGGACACACATCGAGGGAGCATATGTTAGGATATACATCATATACATGATTAAATCAGTTATGGAAGCCACTAGCATCAGATAATGGAAGGGGATAATTTGGGGAATTCTAAAGGATCATGGGATGGGGGTGAAGTATGTGCTCTAATATTTTTCATTTTTCCAATAATGAACCTTCTAAATTCCTTAAGTTTCAGTGGTGGCCTTAAGAATTACTGTATGAGGGGGTGTCGTTTTTTGCGGCGGGGGTAGGGCGGGGGGTTGGTGTAGTTACTAGCCGGTCTGCAGTGAATGGTTGGCAATGGTAACTTTTTTTCTCAATATACTGAGAAAAAAGAGTTTTGAGCACATTTCAATATGCTCTCTATATAAATATATACACTGCTAAAAAAAATAAAGGGAACGCTTAAATAACACAATGTAACTCCAAGTCAATCACACTTCTGTGAAATCAAACTGTCCACTTAGGAAGCAACACTGACTGACAAT
>JBBPCX010063420.1:0-14030 GCA_037974365.1 Hydrocynus forskahlii | reverse complement strand
CACACAAATACATATGTACCACTTCGCTTGTTATTGGCCAACATATAGCCATTCATCACAGGTCAGTTTTTTGAGCACTCTCACTCTCAAAGAACAACTCCTGCAACAACTCGTACCTACGCTACCATACCACCACCGTGTATCTGGTCCACAGTATCTGGTCTTATGGCGATCCCTTTACACTGAAAGGCATGGTTCAGGGATGAACTCTAACTGCAAAACTAAAACTGCACCAATAGGGGTTGTTTCTTGTAAAAAGCACTGGGACAAGGTGGGTGTTTCTAATAAAGTGCCGCCCAGGGAATCTGAGCCACAAAGAAACAGACAATGATGTAGATCAAAGAGCAGGAAGTGTTAATAAGGTGGCATGTTTCAGCCCTTCTGTAGCAGCAGCACCATCTGGCTGAAAGTTAAAGCATCCACGTGGTCAACCTGCCAAACTGAACCACTCTAGATCTGCAACACCGACCCCCACAGTCAGAGTCTACTACTGCAAGTTGACCTACTAACACTGTCATGACGACATCAGTAAGACTGGTTCCACTCAGCAACACTGACCTCTCCAGGCAGGAGGACGAAAAAAATGTCATGTTGCATTTCATCAATAGGAGCACAAAGGCAATCACAGCTTGCTCTAAAATACATTGTCTCAGCTTCCTGCCTAAAGCGTAGACAACAGGAAGCTCTGAGGGTGAAGGGAGGAAAAACACAAACACATCAAGCGGAAGGCAAGCCCACTACAGGATTTCCCTCTGCAACCAGATCCTATAATAATCTCAACAGAAACTACAGATTACATTTTTAGATTCCAGCCCACTACAGCTGGTTTACAGTTATACCTTACAATTATTATGAGTATAAAAGCACAGTGTGTGTTTAAGGGAGTAAAGGCCCTGCAATATGATCACACTCCCCCATATCTGACTAACAGACAGACACACACACACACACCCACACACACACAGACTCAGGAATGTGGGATATGAGTCATGGTAAGCAACCATAGAGACACTGGGCTCAGAGTTTGATTGAGAACAGATGTGCATACACACACACACACACACACACACACACACACACACACAGAGTGAGTACAGCTACACAGGAGAGAGAGAGAGAGAGAGAGAGAGTGTGTGTGTGTGTGTGTGTGTGTGGTACGTGTCATTTTACATCCAGTACAAAGACCCCTGTAATGGATCCAGGTAACAATGCACTGAAAAGCTCTTCCTGTCTGATAAATAAAAAAGTGGAAAGAACTATCATTAATGGGATATTTTGGCAAAAAGTTTAATGGTGTAAATGCATACATTAATCATTATTAAAAGGCATATGCCTAAACACAAATGGAATTAATTCCATTGACTGTGAAGGAAGGAGAAGTGGACACAGAACCCTAACCCTAACCCTAACCTTCTTCTGAGCAATTCTTGGGAAAAATAAAGACATACAAACATATATAAACAAACAGATCAGTGAAAATGCATACATGGTTTTCTTCTGACAGCAATAATAATATATGCACTGGCTGGAAAATAATCATATTTTCACTGCTATCTAATTCCACATGTGTTACTTCTCTTGGGGATGGGGGAGGGGGTGTCATGTCCAGTTTTGTTTGTTTTTTAAGTTTTAGCCCTGGCGCCCATTTGCTAAGTAATGGAAGCTCATACCCCACCACTTATCGTTGTACTATGTCACCTCACACTGAACTCAAACTGTGTGGAGGTGTTCGGTAAACACTTTAATGGATGTGTTTATGTAGTTTCTGACACTATACGACTCACTGTTATCTACAAATGAAGAAGTGTGGGGAAAATTTGAAGAAAAAATGAAAATGAAGAATCATTAACTTCATTCAACTCATCTCTGCACACACACTATCAGTCTGACCCCTTGTCCAATTTTCAGCTCTTCAACTTCACTACAGAAGATAATTAAATACACTGCACTGGCTCTCCTAGAGCGTCAGTTCTGAATTTGACTCTACTGAAATTTCTCCTCTAGCTCCCAGTTTGATAGTCAACTCCCACCACTGCAATAGGATTATAGGCTTAAACAGTAATGTCCTTAAGTGTTTCCATTCACCTTTAATTCTCTCTCTGTGTCCCTCTTTCTTCTTCCCTGCTTTCTGCTGTCTGAAACTCCATTTATCTTGTTCTCACTCCACTAGAAGACCTTTTAAAGGATGCATTTTTGGTGAAAAATCTAATTTACACATTTGTGTAAGGTTAGAAACCCATGAACTGGAATACAGCATCTCAGCATGAGATCCAACAAACATTTCTTCAGTCATCTGGAAGTCCAGCTCAACTTTCCACACAACCGGATCAGAACTGTGGGCCGCTCAGATAAAAGCTTTCATGGCTTCTCTTGGGCAAAGAGCACTGCTCTCTTTCAGGCAGTTTTCCCTTCACAAACTGCAGGCAGGAGAGAGGAAGAGATGTAGAGTCATTCTCTTATTGCGGTCTTCAGGCAGCACAAGTGAAATGTAGCCTAAAATAGAGTTTCTAAACAATGATCAGATTAACTCAGGCCTTTCATGGTACACTGTGTTCTAACAATCTCTCTCTCACTCACTCACACACACACTCACCTCTGCTGGTCCCTCACACACGCATGCAAGAAAATAGTTTGACTGTGATGTCAGAGTGCCCCCAGCTGTCCTCACAATGCAACTGCAAAGAAATGAATGAGGGAAAACGTCTAGAGTTCTGGTCTTGAAGGGCCCCTGCTCCCAACACACTTGATCCGACTAATCAAATAATCAACAAGTCTTTCCTGGGTTGCAATAGATGAGAAAAAGCAGAGGAACTAAAATGCACAAGGCATGGGGGGACTCCAGGATCAAAGCTGGGAAACACTAGTCTACAAAAATGAACACTGAAAGCAACATAACTGAACATATATACAATTAAATAAATCTAGTGATTAAATATATGCTTGCACACACTACTGAACACACTGTCTTCACTGTTGACAATGGTATCTGCTACTAATCATCACATTTACAGTAGTTACCGTCATCAAATCTGCTATAGACTTGTTTCCTCATGTCATTGTCTATTCCTGTTGTTCCTTTTAAAGTCCATGTAAAACATGACTCATTTTCCTTCCGTAACATAAAACATTTCTGAGTCAATCACAGTATCAGGATCTCTGTGCTAGATGAGCATATCCTTCCTATGATAGATGGGGGTCAGGAAAAAGGGGATGTGACACAATATATAGTCAATATTATGTTGCTCCACACCCTGGTACATGGTGACATGATCAAAAACGGATGTTTTAGAGGTTGGGCTAAAGTCATAACATCTATAAATGGAAGATTACAGGAAAGTATTCATATACATATTCTTGATATGTTGAATGATGTGATGAATTGTGCTTAATACGAGCAGGGGCATGGACCATGGTCAAAAAGGTCAACCCTGATTTCAGGTTGACTTTAACATGGGCATTATTTAATGAATAGCATACTGTATAGAATATTTAGGAATTATGTTTCATTCCTCTCACCGCACAGCTGTGAAACAAATGATATTTGATTTACTTTCTGTCATTTGCATGCTTGTAAACTAGGTGACCTGAAATACAAAGACATTTGTACAAAGCACTACTGATCTTCTGATGGTTTGATCTCAGTTCTACTGTTTTACATCACTTACAGCCTTGAGGAATTGTGCCAGCTTTTTACAGCCTGAAAGAACTGAGCTTTATATCTCTGGATATGCAGTAATTTCAGAAATTTGGTGATTTTGGCCTAGAATCAGAAGCACAGTTTCTGCTATAAGTCTGATGAACTGACACCACTCAGAATGATTCGTCTTTCTCCTGAGATCAAACACGTTTTGAATATTGCCATGGAGACAGTCTCCTGCTGTTTACCATAAGCAAAAACATGATTTGTATAACAGCTGAAGAACAAAGAGAGATCTTTGCATATTACATCCGCCTGGTCCTAGGTCTGTAGAATCACATAGGCCCATTGTTGTTATTAATGACATAATGATTTAGGCAGAAGTAGAAGTTGCCTAGCGAAAAACAGCTGACTCAGTAACTGCAGTAGAACTTCATATAACATCCAGTATCTATCAAGTTAGATAGGGTGTTTGGCTCTACTGTTTACTTTTTGGTGTAAGTAAAATATTAAAGCTACAAAGAGAGAGAGATGTTAGCAAAGCCATCCAGCAGCCAAATTAGAATTTTACTGAAGTACATGGAAATGAGCAAAAGAACCTAGTTACTACCTATAATTTTATGACTGGACCAAAGTATAAACAACATAGAAGATGTAAACACTAGTTTAGTGTTTGTCTTTTAATTTTTTTGTGGCCTCCTGGGTCCCATTCACACTGGCTCACACAAACACATTCTCTCTCTCTCTCTCTCTCTCTCTCTCTCTCTCTCTCTCACACACAGGCAGCTGGAGCATTCCTGACCCAAAGCAGGTCAAGGAAGCAGCTGGGCATTTTCACTGGGGAGCTTTAGACACACCCCTCACACACACACACAAAGACACACAAACACTATTTCAGTGAGGATGTTCCATTAACTTTATACTGTAAATAAACCTACCTTAAACTCAGTAACCAACATACTGTAGGTTATTTTTGTTTGTCCAAAAAACAATGTTTGTAAATGTTCCACTTCTACAGATGCCATCTTAACATAAAGGGGAGGCTGTAACACAGTGTGTGTGTGTCTTATCTGTGTGGCAAGCGCTGGTCTCTAAAACAAGGTCAAAGGCTTGAGGCTCGAGGCTTTAGCACTCATTTAACCACGTGACTCCGTGTTTGTGTGTGAGTGTTTGCCTGTGTGTATCGGCATCCACTTAGCTTGGCTGTATTATCGTACATAACACATACATACACATTCTGTTTGTTCTGTTAGTTTAACTTATTGGAAACAGTACAACATAACATAAGAAAGGGCATTACCTTTTCTTTTTTGCATTACATTCAGCAAATGTACTGATTTTCACCAAGAAAACAAACAAAAACTTATGTGACCAGGGGTCTTCTATATATACTGCTCAAAAAATTAAAGGGAACACTTAAACAACAGCATGACTGTAAGTGTTCCCTTTAATTTCTTTTAGCAGTATATATATATGGAGTCTGAAAAAAAGAGACAGATGGGGATTTCACTAATCCGTATCCTCTTTCCAAACACCCATTCAGTGCCTCTCCCTTTAACAGCTCCCAACCCCCAACTTCATCTTCTCTCGGGCCAAATGTGTGTCAGTGTGTCTGTGTGTGAGTGAGGGAGTGAGTGAGCAGCACACACACAGGGGAAAGGCCTGCTTCGCACACAAACACACATGGATGCCTCAGCTCCAAATGTTAAATAAATTATACACTTTGCAAATAATGAAATATGCAGTAACATAACACAGATGTGAGGGCACCTCCTGCTAAAATGGTGGATGTGCTGTTAGGAGGAGAAACAAGCCTAAAATGGCTGCGACTTTAATCAGAGATGCTGGGCATCATCCACAGCTCAACATCTCCCCCTACTGACAGGAGATAGAAAGGGGGAGTAAGAAAGAAAATAAAAGCACTTTTCCAAGATGATGCAGCAGAAAAACTTTGTGAATCCTGAAGCAAAACAGCAAGAATAAAATTAATCTTATAAGGCGACACCTTCACTGGCCTTTAATAACAACTGGCTATTCAACATAAGCATTTATAAAGGCTTGTTCTGTAAGAAGTTAGTTATTTTCTAGGATGAGGTGATATCAGAAGGAACAAAAGCAGCCTTTTTATATTTTTATTTTATAAATATTGGTTTATGTCAGCTGACGTGTTATTTAGTCTTATGAAAGCTGCCCTTCAATAAAGCGTTACAAGCAGTATGATGGATTTACAAATGCGAGAGAGAGAGATAGAGAGACAGACACCGACAGATAGAGACAGAACTGAATACGAATCACATGGGACGTTCACTGCACCCTCGTGATATTTGTTTGGAGCACACAAGGCCACAGTTCTCGATAACTACCATGTAGAATCAAGGATCACATGCCACTTCTATCAGAGCCAGCCAAACATGAACTTTCCCAAAGTCTAGACTGCACATTCCATTCCGATTACAAACCAAAGACTAACTCCTAACACATTTGCTGTCAGTGTGCCTCTCAAACACAGTATTAATGAGTAACATTGTTGCTTCTCTCTTGCTTTACTTCTTTGCTCTCTCCTACTTTCTTTCCATAAAAGGCCTGGAGCAGAGGAGCTGCTCAGGATACCAAAAAAATAAAAGTGTGAGGGAAAAAAAGAGAAAAAGTAAGAAGGGAGGGGTGTGTGGGGGCTGACTTGCACTTTTAGACTCCAGTCGTGCAGCAAAATCCTGTTTTATCTGCTCATGGCTCCACTCAGCCCACAAACACTCCACCATTTTATCACTTCTGTTTAAAATGTCGCAACTGCTGCTGTTTCGGCATGCACTTTCTTTCTTTAAATAACACAACAAACACAGTCCCCAACCCCCACCCCCACTGTCAGCACAGTGTGGGATGTAATGCTTTAGTAGCACCAACCATGACACAATAATGTTCACATGGAACCACAGATAAATATGAAAATTGGGGCAAAAAGGTATGAAAACAACTATAAGGAGCTCAAAATGTAGTGATAGAACCATAAGAAAACATCATGAAGTGCCCAAACACCACAAATGTGCATGTACATTTTCCGAATGCCTACAAAGTCTTCATTAGTGTAGCTGCCCCAAAGTTGTTTACATTTATGCGTAGGTTTAAATGTCCCCCTCATGGTAAAACATGCCCACTGTGTCCATTTAAACTTTAAAAGTCCAAACAAAAGCTTGTGGGCAGCATGTGGGTCTCTTTATGCCAGAAGTAGAAAAGGTCCATGTTTCTGACCTCCATTCTGCTGCTGGGTCTGGTTGCCTATGGTGACAGCACAA
This sequence comes from Hydrocynus forskahlii, assembly GCA_037974365.1. Classification (NCBI taxonomy): domain Eukaryota; kingdom Metazoa; phylum Chordata; class Actinopteri; order Characiformes; family Alestidae; genus Hydrocynus; species Hydrocynus forskahlii. Next base: position 7,103 of record JBBPCX010063420.1, on the reverse strand, counting down.
TGAGAAAAGAGGCGGGGGGGGGCTTGGGGGGGGCTGAGAATCAATGGGCCTCTTTCATCCTGTTTTCTGCACAAGGGCAGGAAGAAAAAAAACACTGGAAAAGGCAGCTGGAAAGCAGGAAATGAAGGCCAGTGGCAGATGGCCGGGTGGGGCCGTGAGAAGGGGGAGAACAGAGGAGGGGCTTGGGCAGGAAACGGGAGGTGGTCATGGTGCAGTGGGCGTGATTAGGGGAGGGGCTTAAGGCGGCTCACTTGCGCACACCTGGTGCTTGAATTGTGTAACTACAGGTCAAATAATTAATTTCTACATTTCTTCCTAAATTCATTAAAATAATCAAATAAAATAGCATGATAAAATATGAAAAAAGTATGAATTTATTTTAAACTATTGGCGGCTTCTCCTCATAAAGATGAATCAGTAATAAGTGTAGTATTTCACTGAAAACTATATGTGAAAGACTGGAGTTTTAGAAAGAGATAGAGAGAGAGAGAGAGAGTGTATCTGCGAGAGAGAAGGATAATCAGTGAGCACACCATGAGATACATTACTATTTTGTCCTGTTCAGACTTGAACAATACAAGGATCAGTTTCAAAGTTAACATGAATTTCTCTTCTTTCATTATTTAGTTGTCCATCTATCTATCCCCCTATCCACATATCCATCTATCCATCTATCTATCCACATATCCACATCTATCCACATATCCATCTATCTATCTATTAATCTATTTATGTATCTGTTCAATGCTCTTCTTCAGCTCATTGGCAATACAAGTAGTACAAGTGCCAGTATTTGCCAGTAAAACAACCTTGAATTGAATTCAGTTGAGAGAAAGAGAGAGAACATAAAAGAGGTTGGGTCATAGAAAAAAATAGTTATTGAAATCAGTTTAATTTAAAATGCATATCCCTTATTTACTTTTTTTTTTACAAAATAGTTCACATTTCTTATGTGGAGAAAATGTTTAAATCTTAAATAATTCCAAGTAAGGTCACAATAAAGTGAACAACACGGTACATTAATCAGAAGACAATACCGTGGACACCTGGGAGGGCTTGAACTGTGATTAAACTGTAATTAACTTTTTCACACTAGACACATCAAATATTTCTCCTAAAGGGTCACTTATTTCCTAAGAAAACATGCTTTACTATTTCAGTACACTTTGCACAACAGAAATTATGGTGCAATACTGCCCCCTATTGGTTCAGTTGCAGTTCTGTAAAGGAATTACTTAGCAAACTTCCATAAAAAATCCAAACAAATAAAACTGCTAAAGAATTAATCATGAAGTGTTGTGCCTCCTGTGTTCTTAATCACTAAAAAACACATTTGCCTGAAAAGAAATTCTGACCTATTAAAATTAAAAAAGTGCAAAACAGATGCAAAAAGTATTCTCTCAAAAAATATTGTTTGTATGTATTTATGTCACATTTACCTGTATGAATCATTAATGAAGATTGTCAGGTAGTCCACAAGCCTTTTTCCCATCTTTAGCTTGAGGTCAATGTTTTATTTATGTCTCTAAATGCGGCAAGAGTTTAAGTTTGTACTCAAAGTTTGAATATATAATGTTGAGGCACTCTTTTTATAGTCTGAAACACTATATTTTTACTTTTAGATTAACTTTTATTTATATTATATTTTATATTGATCTTGTATCTGTGTCTCTGTATGTCTGTGCAGTTGTAGCATAAGCAATTTCCTCCAGGATCAATTGTTTTCCTATTATGATTGTGATTAATTGGAAACCTGACATAACAGTAACATGGTGGTGTTAAGTGTGGCATTAAATGATAAGTTAGACAAAATGGATGAGAAAAGACATTCCTTTAGCATCAAAAACAATTCTTATAAATTAATTAAAAAATTGCCAAATATCTTAAGAAACAAATATCTTTGAGACACACATATATCCATACACACATGAATGTGAGTTGAGACATACAAATGAAAGAGTGAAAGTACTCATGAGGAATCTCACTCTTTGACACAGTTCACTGTTGGATTTAATTTGTTAAATTATCAGAAGTCACATATGGCTCTTTCATTATTCTTACATTTATCTATTAACCAGGACACAGAGACTGAATAAAATCATGTATCAATCCAAACCACCACTGTGCTCACCTTTATTGTCTGAGCTGAAAATAATAGCTCAAGTTGGGCCTTTATCTCAAATGTGTATGAGGTGAAGATTCTCCCATGCAAGACCACACGACAAATATTTACTCTTCACAACTGAATAACCGAAAATTTCCACATTAATTTAGATGAAAAGAAGAAAGAAAATAAATGAATGTGTACGTGAAAGGCTTCTTTACTGAGCCCATGTTAATTTAAATGGACTATTAAAGTGCAATTAATTTCAGGATCAAGACCATACTGGTCTAAAGCAAAGAATCACAAATACTGAAGAAACTCTGAGTTCAGTCACAGTTGCTGTGATGATGCTTACTGTGTGCCCAGCTATAGAAGAATACTTTTAGTCTTCTGTTTGTTTGTTTTTCAATTTAGAGACCAGCAGAAATGGAAGAGCTGAAATATATGGTGAGGTCACAAATAGCCAAACACATCATCTATCACTTTCTAATTTTTAGCATCCATAGATTTGGATGACAGATTTAAACATTTAAAGCCAAACTGAGACCAACCTCCCCCTGATCTTAATCCGTCAGTTTGAAAACATTATTGAAGTCCCTCCACCCATTCCTCCTTCTCCATTTTCGTGGAATCTAAACATCAGCATTATCATTAGACATCATTGTATTTCTTAACACTAGTTATGAACAAGTTAAAGAAACATCTAACTTTGCAAAAATAGCACAGATGTTATCACCATTTTTCCTGGATTATTTTGTAAAATTATTAATAATTAATAAATACTAAGACTGCAACTTCATATTCAACATTTTTTCAGAATTCTTATTCTTATTCTCATTGTTGTTGGTGGTGGTGGTTGCGGTGGTGGTGTTATGTGTCAAATGTAACTGAGAATGAACTTTTTTTAAATTTTCAAATGTGTGCCAGGTGATGATTTCCCATGTTTTTATCTCAAGTTAAAAAATAACTGAGTGTGACAGTGCTCTATAAAAGTAACCCAGTGAATCAAATTCTAAACTATACATATCTCAGAATGAGGTTCAGAGTGGTGCTGGTTTTGTTCTGCTTGTCTTACACTCAGCTCCTGAGAGGTGATGACCGGCTCACAGCAGAGGATGTGCAGTCCAGACTGAACAACATTCAGAACACAAGCCATGTAAAAGCATCAGAACTGCGTAGCAGCCAAACTACCCTCCAGCCTGATGTTCGGACCGAGCTGAGGGGGCTGAGGGACATGGTGGTGGAGCAGATGGTGCAGCTAGCTTCTGCCCAGAGTCAACTTCAGTACAGCCAAAGCCAGATTGAGGAGCTGAAGAAAGAGAATGCAGGTTTTGTGTTGTACGTTCATTAAAGCTGTTTTATAGAATTTGCATGCATACATAAATACTTCAGCATTTTTTTATGTATCTACAGAATTTATATCCATTTCTCTAACTGACCTCAGCATTTTGTGTACATAGCATAGTTGAAAAATGTTCTTTGATAACGTGTAGCACCCAGGTACTATTTGTAGAGAAGTAAACAAATTTCATGAAGCAGCTTGATGCCAAAAGTCTTGCGGTTTCTTCTTTTATATCCATTATATAACAAAGGCATGGTCTAAACTTTCAAATGAATATCTGTAAAGATATACTTTCCATCCTGTTTTTAAAATGTAATATATTTCAAAAAAGTATGTTAAGTATAGCTTTTTGTCTTTCTGACCATCAAAAAGCTCCAACAATGAAAGTGCTACAATGAATTGCATTTAAAAACATTTGAACTTTGTGTTCATTATTTTGTTCATTATTTTGGACAATTTACAGTGTTGTGTGTTTTACAGCTTTGGTGATGAGAGTGGCCTCTACTGAACTAGCTGTAGAAACACTAAGGACAGTGAATGAAAGTAAGGCATATATTTTGAACTGTTAAGTTACTTCTCAAATACTTCTCACAATTGGGCAATGTGTCATCTCTACGTATACCTCAGATAAAGAGAAACCAATAACTCAATGTGCCAAAGCAAAGTCAAAGAAGAAAATGCATTTTTCATAATTAAAAACATAAATGTTGGTATTTTCTGTTCACAGACACACCAAAAGTGGCATTCTCATTCGCCTCAGGTTTAAATGGCAACCTTGGACCTTTGGCCATTGACACTATACTGGTTTTCAGCAAAGAAGTCACAAAGATTGGAAACTCTTTTAGTCCAGTCACAGGTAAATGCACAATCATTTCCAAGACACTCGCTATATCTGGCTTGTTTTAATTTTTTTCTCTATGGTGCTGTAGAGATGACCTGCACTGATTCTTTTGTTTATCCTTCTGCAGGTGTTTTCACTGCACCAGTGAGAGGGGTCTACTACTTCAGATTTAATCTACTTGGAAATAGTCGGTCAGTTAGGTTGGCTGTATGTTTGTTTAAAAACCAAGAGAAAATATTAGATGTGACTAAATTCCCAAATGGAACAAACAAGTATGCCATCAGTGGTGCCACTCTACTGCTGGAGAAAGAAGATCTTGTGTATGTTAAGCTCAGAGCTAACAGTCAGATTGTTGACAACAGTGACAATCATAGCACGTTCAGTGGATTTCTGCTCTTCCCTATGTAAAATAATTTTACTGATCACTCTGCCTTAAACTTCTTTCAACACTTTGCAATACAAAGACTATAACTGTATTTCATAATATACAACCTAGTTGGTGTGCAAAAACTTTTGTCTAGTTATTATGTGGTTAATGTGAGTCCAGATTTTCTGTAAAAGTGTACTATGACCAGTGTACTTGACACTGAACTGTAACAACAGCTCTGACATGTCAACGTTTAAAAGTCTTAATTCTTACTCATTAAAAACCTCTTATGTACAAGCTATTTCACTGTAACTGTTTTCAGTCTGTACTTGTTTGTTAAAATGAAAACAATCCATTTGCATCAGGAAACCAATCATCCACAATATTAAAAACACTGAGAGGCAGAGTTGGACTGACCATCTGGTGTATCGGGAATTTTCCCACTGGGCCGACCTTTTATTTGTTTATTTATTTATTGATGTCCCCAGCCTATAAGACTCGTAGATCGTCAGGTCAATTGACACTGGGCTGGCCAAATCGACTTTTTAAACACTAACCCCTTTCGCTTTGGTCCCTGTGCCTGCGTAATGCATTCATCGCAAAAGTCAGCACAGAAGTTCATTTCCTGACCACCGGCCCTTGAAGCACTCTGCGGCCCATTGGTTCTTTTCTTTATTGACATAGGGCTGGCTCAGTCATATCTTTAAACACCTCCCCCTTTTGGCTCTGTGCCAGTGTGCAATGTCAGTGGAGGAGATGTAGAGAGAACGTAAAAATTGGCATATCAGGCAGATGCTGCGAAAATGTGCCAAATTTACAGACATTTTTGCTGCACGGTGTCACGTAAGCCATGGGGATTGAGGCGTAGGCGTGGATTTCCATCCTTTCAAACTTTATTCAAGAACACAAGAAGGCAAGAGGGCCAAAAACACAAAGAAAACCTAAGAACCTGAAGACCGAACTGTTGTAACTTTGAGACATCGATAACAGACAAAAGATGGTGGACTGACACAGGGATAGAGCACAGGAGAGGTTAAATACACACATGAAACAGACAGGAACCAATCAGGACATACAACTTAAACACCAGACAGCTGTACATAAAGACATGAAACTAGACATCGTGTACACACAGACACAACAAGAGTCCTACATATAACAGACAAGAGCGGCCTCTAGCGGCCACTGACCAGGGATGTCACACAGGGCCTTCATCACCTGTGGTAAGATGGACAGTTTTCAGAACACTTAGGCTGAGTTATGAGTAAAGGAGCCCATTAATCACCCTTGGTAAATCTGTGCCATACTAGACAGTTAGTGGTGGTATATAAACTAGCTGTTTGTAAAGTTATGGTGATAATACACCAACAAAACAATTGTTTTACGGCCAAACTCCTAACAGTATTGTCTGTGTTACCGCCAGGAGAGTGGCTGTTTATAACACTTTGTGTACCCTTGATAAAATAATAGACATTTAAGTTAGTTCTTTTATGTCTTCCATGCTGAAATAAATCATCTTATTGAAAGTGCGAACATTATTTGTTTAACCACCACCCATCAACATTAACAGTGAGATAGCATTATTTATTATTGGATGTGGGGTGAGTAGAAGGGAACTTTTGGGGCATGGTGGCATATAGAATGCCCTCTCTTTTTCCCCAAATATTCCTTAAAAGACTCAGCTGCATCATTTTTGACTGGGTAAGTTTGCAATTTATTGAATACTTTGTTGAATACTATTTTTATTGAATACTACATGTAAGCGCAAAGGGCAGTTTTTTTTTAGCCCAGTCAGCCCCTGCTGAGAAGTGAAGTGAATAACATTATTCTGTTACAATGGCATCTGTGGCAGAGACATTTTAGTAAACAAGTAAAGCCCTGGTGTGTTGGAAGCAGGAAAAATGGGCAAGCACATAGATTTGAGTGATCGACTGTTACGACTGTACAGATACACAGAGATTCATGAATCACAAAAGCTCTTTCATGAATCACACCAGAGCTGGACCACGGAGCACTGGTAGAAGGTGGTTTGGTCTGAAGAATGACGTTTTTTTTTATATCATGTGGGTCGAGCATGTAAGCACCACTTTCCTTGGGGGAGAAGATGGCACCAAGACGTATTGTGGGCAGACGGCAAGCAGGTCAAGGCTCAGAGATGGTGCAGTGTTCTGCTGGAGACTTTGGGTCACAACATTAATGCAGGTATTAATTTGACATGTATCGCTGAGGAACATCAGAAAGAGTTCAAGCTGTTGACATGGGTTCCAAATTCCAAGAGCACTTGTGGGAAGTGCTTGACAAAGAAGTCCATCAATGGAAGCCCCAGTTCACATTAATTATTACTGTTTCTGCTGCATTATTACTGTTTTTGTCAATGCTTGTGACTCCATTGCATACCTGTGTATATATTCACAGTGTTCCTATAAATATTTATATATCCACTCTGTTC
>JBBPCX010063409.1:0-14030 GCA_037974365.1 Hydrocynus forskahlii | reverse complement strand
CTCTCTCCTTTCTACCCCCCCCCCCCTTCTCTCTCTCACACACACACAAAAACACACGGATCAGCACACTGTTAAGTGCGTAGATCTAGGTGACCTGTGCTTGTGGACTACATAACCACTAACATTTCTCCAGACTGAAATAATGCAATGACCGTTCAATGACTGTGATATTTATGGTAACTTTGCTCATTGATATAAAAAGAACTTTGCTATAAGACAAGTGTGTGGTTCTGCTGAGCACCTCAGCGTTTGCCTTGAATTTGAAGTGATATTTCTGTGCATTTGGGAAAGCAGAGAGTGTCCAACCGCAGGAAGTCTGACTCGGCCGCGTTGATGGGCTGATGTTGGCATAGCAACAGGGGGAACTGAAGACATTCCACTTCCATTGTTCCTTTAGCCAGACTCCTACGGACGGGCAGACACGTTTTGACATGACAGCGACTATAATGAACCAGCAAAACCTCTGCTAGACAAAAGCCCTTTGTGTTAGTCTGCTCCCAACTGATATCCTTTTACTTCAAGACTCCACTGACCATAGCATGGTTGACTAGAGATGTTTTGTATGCCAGGTATATCTATCTGTCTGTCTGCCTGTATGTCTGTCAGTATGTCTGTCTGTCTGATACATATGTATGTATGTATCTATCTATCTGTCTGTCTATCTATATCAAAATCAATTTTTAAACTTCAAGAAAAGATGCTTGAAAAGATGCATTTTTAAAATACTTTTAAAATGCCCTTCGGTATCCCCAGATCTATTATTATATCTGATTATGTAATATTTTGATTATACGATTACATGCTGTGCATGCAAGACAGCCTGGACTAAGGAACTGTTATGTGCAGAAAAATGAAAGGAAAAATTCAGTTACTAAGAACTTGCATATGCACATTTTATACTTTATTTGTTACATTAAACAGATAAATTATAATTTTGCATTAAAAAATTTCAAAAATATGTCATGCTTAAGTTTGTTCTAGTCAGAAGTGGAATTCATAGGGGTGGTCTTTTTTCACTTAATTTTCACTTGTCATTTAATTAGGGGTTCCCAACCTTGTAATTGAACCTTTGTAATATACTTCAGTTGCTGCTTTGAGCTTTATACAAGCACAAAACAAGTCAGGTTTAATTAAACAATAACCAGCAGGCTCTGGAATGTTACACTTAAATTCACAAAGCATAGCATAATGAAATACCTCTCCGAATAAAGAACACAAAGGACTACTACTACTGGTGGTAATTTGTAGTTTTTCATAGGTATGTATATTCATAGGTACATATTTTGCCAAAGGTTGCACTTGTATATATAAAACATTCCCTTTTATCATATTTAAGCAAACTCTGCAGATATACTGTATACACACTTTGTCAAAGTGATTATTTCCCACAGTTCCGACTAAATGTAATTTTACTTTCATCTTGTTGGTAAAAGTAGTTTCTTTTAAGTAGAAAAAACACATTTGGTAACACTTCAGTGAGTGACACTCCATTTAGTTTTTTAACAGAAGTATGGTTTAGAGGGATAATGGATTTTCAGTGTTTGTATTCTTGACTGCTAATTAAGAAACTGACTTGCTACGCAGTGCGGGGAAATGAGCATTTTTAGAAGTATCCAGACACTCAGAAAGAGAGATAGATAGATAGATATATAAAAATAGAGAGAGAGAGAAGAAACTTTGGGGTAAAGTGTTCTTTTCATGGCTTTTCTTATGTTACCAAATTTAAAAAGGCAACACTCTCAAACTGCATGTGGCTCTAAAGGTCAAAAACCTTAAACAAGTGAACATAATGAGACGGCACAATCTATGCCATCATTTTTTCACAGTTATGTTAATGTGTTCGTTTTTTTTACAGGATCTCAAGCCTCCTCCTGCTCCTTTTGCTATCAGTCATGCAGTTCCAATGGATGGATTCATCAAATCACTGAGCAACCTCGAGTTAGAGGCTGAGTCATACTCAAACATTTATACACTATCACTACAGCATTATCTCTCTGTATCGCTCTCTCTCTCTCTCTCGCCCTCCCCTCTCTCTCGCCCTCCTTCACTTGTCCCACTGTTTTTCACTCCCTCACTCTCAGGAAATGCCATGACAGGAAATGAGGCGAAAAGCCTGCGTAATCGAATAAGCGCCTGCATGGGGCCTGAGCGGGGCTCTCTGTGAGGTCAGAGCGTATTAACCTGTTCTGAAATCCACTTTGACTAAAGGCAAGGAAAAATGCTCCTCACGGAACGGCGCCCGGGGTCTGGGCGTCAGGTGAAGCCATATTGTTGCTAAATGAGCTAAAATAGGGTTGGAGGTGTGGGGACAGGGAGGAGGAAGGGGGGCTGCTTTGTGTTCATTGTTATTCTCTTCGACTTTAAAACCTCCCTGCTGTAATACGGTTTGAAAGGATGGGTTTTTAATAATGAAACATAATACTATTACACTATAACACTTTCAACTCTGGATAATATTTCTGTAATACTGTTTTATAGTAATCTATAATGAATCCTAATGTCCGTAATGAACTAGAGTAATGATGCGAATGTGCTGTGAGATTTCTGTCGGAACCCTAGTGGCAGGTAATATTACTGCAGTTCTTTTTCAGATGGGATATAAAGCAGGGTGTTTGTCAGAAGAAACATGCTCAAAAAGAAAGTCTCCTCATAAGCATTCCACCCTGTTTTATGCTAGCTTTTGCTCCCACCTTCATCTTTGCGCCACTTTATTTATTTATTTAATTTATTATTTTTTGTTTGTTTAATCACTCCAAAGCACCCATTGTGGAGCTCCTTGTCCCTGGTTTCTAATCATTCAGGAAGCTACATCAGAATTAGTGTCATTTTAACTCTAGGTTTTCATCAACATTTTTGCCTTTCAGTCTATACCACATTTGTGCTTGTAAGCGGCAAGGGAGATACTTTATTGATGGCAAGTTATTGTTGTGAATACGGTCTTGCTCCGAGGGTCGAAAACCTCCTTTACATTTTTGTCATCTTCTGGCATTTCATGATATCGGAACAAACAAAATGGTCAGAAGAGACTTTATATAGGTAACGCAATAAGTGCTCTCTGAATTGTACCTTTAATCTGTGGACTTAACAGTTTGACTTATAAAGCAGAGCCTTTTCATCAATTACATTGCTCCTTTCAGTCACTCCCATTAGGGTGCTATTTCAGTGCACTTTTGGAAAAAAAGGAACAAAAAAAGGTTCTATTTCCTCTGCAGTAATGAAATGAACTTTCATTTAAAATGTTTTCTTGCATGTATTTATGTGTTGGTGTCTGATGCATCCCATGTGGTGCATGCCACCATTAAAGATAATTTGGCATTTGATGAGTTTTCTGAATCTGAATCTGAAATGCAGCTAACTATGGAATTAATTATGTGATTATACAAACACCTTTTAAATATCTATGCAGTGGAAACAGACTGTAGAGCAAAATGATAGGAATAACTACATATTTTTCAATGTTAAGAGTAAAATTCTTTAAGGTCGACTGTTGTGTCTTTTATTTATTTGTATCTGTGTTCATACTGTATCTGTCCATATTGTTTCTGTGTTTTGAGCCAAATTGTGATGACTAGATGACTGGAGCAGAGCATTCTCAAAAACAGTGGGTGTTTGGGGGGTGTTCTCAGTATGCATTGGTTAGTAACTGTCAAAAGTGGTCCCAGGAAGGACGACTGGTGACACATTGCTGAAAAGGATAATACTGTCTGTGATAGAAAAGTGTCGTGTTGACCCCTGTTCATAGCCAGATGTCTACAATAGAATGTAAGCATCAGGACTGGACCATTTCGTGATGGAAGAAGATGAGTGATGTTTCCTTTTACATCATGTAGAAGGCTGAGTATGTGTATGTCACTCACCTGGGGTAGGGATAGGGCTGGGGTGCACTATGGAAAGAAGGCATGGCAGCAGAGGTAGTTCAGTGTTCTGCTGGGAAACCTTGGGTCTTGGCATTCTTGTGGATATTACTTTGACACGTTCCACCTACCACATGGCTGCAGACCAAGTACACCCTTTATGGCAGCATGATTTCTTAATGGCTGTAGCCTCTTTCAGCCGGATAATGTGCCCTGCCACACTTTAAAAATTGTTCAGGAATGGTTTGAGAAACATGACAAACAGTTCAAGTTGTTCACTTGGTCTCCAATCCCAATCTGGTCGATCTGTGCTGATAAACTAGTGTATGACATGGAGGCTCCAGCTCACAGCTTACAGGTACTTAAAAGGATTGCTGCTGTCTTCATGGTGCCAGATACCACGGTACACCTTCAGACGTCTTGCAGAGCTCATGCCATTGCGTGGCACAAGGGGAGCCTACACAATATTAGAAAGGTGGTTTCAATCTGCTTGCGGCACTTTTCATCTACACTCTTTTACTGCAGCAAAGACAGTAAATAAACGTCAGAGAGAGGAAAAGAGAGCAAGAAAGAGAAAAAAGGAAGAAATTCTTTTTCTAATTAAGTTACTTCACTTTTCAGAACGCGTCATGCTCTTACACATTCACTTCCTCACTCTCAGGAACTCAGTTCAGAGTCTCCAATCTGCAGCCACTCTAGCAGATAACATCTCATTCTTCACTTAAGACCATCCTGCCTACACACACATGCACACACACACACACACACACACACACACACACACACACACACACACACATTCAGCTACACACTTCAGTTAACTCACTCCACATGTTCTCTTCAACAATCCATTCATCATGCCTCTAAAAAGGCTGCTGATGATAGAATACTGAATCCCACTTCATTGAAGATGAAATTAGCTTAGACTTTGATAAGACATTTGACAGAATTCTGATTTTACCTTTCATAGGGAGACATTTGATGGTACCTTCTAAATGCCAAAGTGAAACGGATTTCTAAACTAACAATGCAGCCTGATTAACTTCACCTTTAACTGAAAAAAATGCTTAATTTGCTGTCAGTAGCTAGTCTAGCATGTCCATAAGCTTTGTATGTTTCTAAGGAAAAGCTCCGTAGAAAAAGCTTTCTGGTTATTTTGTTACAGATTGGTTTTGAAAATTGATCTTTGCTCTTTTGCAATAAAACACATTTCACTGGAGCTGGCGCTCATCACAAAATTCGTAAGCATGTGCATAAGATTTCAGTTAATGCTCCATCTCTAGGCACAACCTATTTTGATTTCTCATATTGTCATATGAGAGGATGATGAAAGAATATGCACACTTTTGGAAATCAGTGACAAACATACGACCTCACCAGGGCAAACTTTGACGAGTTCTTTTTTAAACTTCTGTTTGAGAGAAATCAAGCATTTGTAGAAACAATTAGAGAACGGTGGTTCAGAAAATGTGAACAGCACTTCTGTCACTGTATGGAAATGTTACAATAATTTGATAGCTGAGAATAAATATTCAGTGACTGAACTTCCTAAAAGGAGTACTCATCAAATGTAACAAAAAGGAGATCCCTTGCTTAAACTAGTCATTGGTTTATTGTGTTTACGCTGTTTGGACAGGTGTAGATTTATTTCTCACCCTCCTTTTCACCCATCATTGCTCTCTAGCAGCTCAATACAGAGTCACAACATTTCACACACAAAAAGACATCAGTGTCTTAATCTGATAACAGATTGCAGTGAAATAATAACTTATTTCATTATATTTTTACATTTACGGCATTTAGCAGACACTTTTATCCAAAGTGACTTCTGTTCCCTAACTACAGTCTCCCTGGAGGGATTTGGGGTTAAGTGTCTCTTTCAGTAACCCAGAGGTGGTATGCTGAAGGTAGGATTCGAACCCATGACCTCTTGGACCAGAAACAAGTATCCTACCCACTAAGCCACCACCACCTAATTAAAATAATAATTAACAGATGTCAGTCTTTATTTTATTACCTGCAGAAATAGGTTTCTGATAAAGAAACAATAGGGTAGGAAGAAGACTGTGGTGCTTCTTGTGGTCTGGAGATTAAAGACTTGCCCTTGTGATCAGAGGGCCATGGGTTCACATTTCTGGGCTGCTAGAGGCACCACTGAGGAACACTTGAGCAAGGTACCCCACACACTGCTCCCTGGGTGCTGTGTTGGTGGCAGCCCGCTGCTTCCCTTGGTGAATGGGTTAAATGCAGAAAAATAATTTCACACTGTTTACACAGTGTGCTGTGCTGTGGTGTGTTCATGCGTCACTCTAGGTGCCGCTTCACTTAACAGAATGGTGCCGCTTCACTTAACAGAATGGTGCCGCTTCACTTTAACAGAATGATATGACAAAGAGATAATATCATAAAACTTCAAGAAATTTTGCTGAAACACATATTGTAAACCAACCATTTGTGTGGGGAAACACATGTGGGAAAGCAAGAGTCATTTAGAAATAGGAGCTGAACTTTATTGAATGTTTTGATGATCCATAGTTTTGGAGATAGTTTACTCTATTTCTTTAAAGCACCCTCCACCCCCCATTTATGCACACTGTTACAATCAGAACATTCATCATGCAGTTTTCTTCAAAAGTCTCCAAAAAATCTCCTTAGCAGTTTGTACTGATCTATATTACTGCTACAGTCTGAAATTATGTGTCAGTATTATCAGTTGATCTTTTCATGCTTTACCCATTTGGTTTCTGCCCACTGTCTACTGTCCTATCCACCTTATGAGAATGTGCTTAGTGTTGTTACACAACATGATTTTCCAGTTTAAAATGCAATGCAGCTAAGTTGGACTATATTTTTTGTTGTTAACCGAAACTATACAGGTTGTAAACAACAATGGTCGATTTGAGTGTCTTATTTGGTTGAAATACATTTTTAACAACATTATGTAGAGCTTGTTCAACCACACCGCAGTTACTATTTGTGAGTGGAGTATGGCTATAAACTCTAAGGGTGCTTGGATGCCACAGGCTTATTCAGCCCACTTTAACTAAACTTACCTGACTTCTCTTTTTGTACAATGATTCACAGCCCACACAAAAAGCATCTTTGTCACTTGCTGAATATTTCTCTCAGAATTATATAAATACATAGAGGACATATGTACTCAGCAAGCAATCGATAGTGTATATGGAACTCACTGTTCTGTTTTCTAGGATATGGGTGTCATAGGACATCATTTGCATATAATATGTGAACAATGTCAGCTTTTTGTTCTGCAGTGAATAGGCGATTTCACGTTCCCTAGAGTGATGACTCATGCTTCACTGTCTGCCAGTCTGATGGACAAATCGTTGTGCCAATAGAATGCTACCTACCAAATTCCAGTAGAATGCTACCTACCTGAAAGGAATAGTGCCAACAGTTAAATATGTATTGTGGTCTAGGGGGTTGTGGGGTTTAGGGTTTGACTGGACTTTTAAGTTATATGGTTTGAATGTTGTGGCAACAGGCTCTTTCCTGTTCCAGCATGACTGTGCCCCTGTGCACAAAGCAATGTCTATAAGACATTGAACCGCTCACTTGTGCATTTATTGTGGCTTATTGTCCTGGGCGTTTGGTGCATTTGGTACATAAGTACAAAAGCAACTGGGAAAAAAACTGTAATGCAGCATGTATTTGAGAACAACAGAAAGTTAATGGTACAGGACTGCCCCATGCCCCTGGAATCTGACCTTTGAATGCCACTGTATTATAAAATAATGCAACCGTTTTCTATATAGTACAGCGGCAGAAAAGGCTGAAAATGAGAGGTGTGCTGCCTTTTTCTGAGTGGCTGAGTGGGAAAGGGGTTAGATCACACTGTATTTTTTATTCCTACTGACTATACATTTCCCAATTCCAAAGTAACAAGAGTGTTTCATTGTGTCAGTTTGCTGTGTTTTTGGTATCTTGAAAGCTTGTTGTGTCAATATGTCTGATGGAACCATTCAAATGCTACATACACACTAAAATCTATGTTAATATGTCTCTGACAAGTTTCAGATGCTTATGTTTAATATAAAGTGGGAATGTGTTATGCCGTAAGTTTAGTGTCAAAATACATCTGAAATGCCATATGGATGCTGTTGGAAATTCGCTTTACCCCTGAAGTGTGTTTTGTCGTTGTGTTTGTGATGACTGTGTTTTGATGTTAATGTCCTGAACTGATATAGCTCTAGTAGTTATGGTTCATCACTGTTGGAGGGATAGCATTAGTGGCAGGTACTCCATCTAATGATAATGTATACTAAAAGCACTATTTAAGTTCAGCCTATGGAGGCGGGGTGGATGGATTTGATGTTCTCACAGCGGTACTGAGGTGTCTTCACTGTCTGGCTTCAAAACCTTTCATGCATTTAAAGATTACTCAGATATTCATGCAGTTTTGAGGAGTTACCTGCTGCCATTTGTCAGAGCACTTAATATGCCATCTAAAGGTAAACATCAAATGTATAAAGTTTGGGAAAGCTAATACAAAGATTGTTTTTTTGTCAGAACTGAAACTTTTTTAGACTCTATTCAATTTTCTTTTCCATTTTCCCCATGGTGTGCACCCCCTCCACCCACTGCTACGGTGCCCTCACTGTCTAAATAACATTTCAGAGAATTTTGTTTATGTGCGGACACACGTCTGAAGCTGAACTTTAAGGGCTCTTATGTCATACAGCGTAGTGCACTTCAGAAAACATCTTATACCTTATCTTGACAATAGAATCTTTTCAGAAGCTTTTTATAAATAAACACATCATGAAATGCTTATGCATTTGTTCCTTAATAGGTAGCCTTCAAATGTGTGGGTTTTTTTTTTTTTTTTTTATGAGGCAGAATTTATACTTCCACAGAAAGAGACATATGGGAGGAAGGTCATTGTTCAACATGCCAGAGTTGATGTCCCTGGAGAGTATGGCACAATGTTACCATGAATTCATCCATTAACAAATGTGGGGTCCTCCATCAACCTGTCATACATGGACCCACTAACACTGTCCATCTTCTTGTTTTCCTAGACATGCTGTAAAATATATTCCTTCTGCTCTGTCAGCATTTAACATCCTAAACTCATCTAACTCTTTTTTATACACTTATCACAATACTGTTTTGCAGCCTAAGATTTTTTTTCTCCTTTGCATGGATTGAAAGTTATCTGATTGCACATATTTAACATGTAAAAACCCCACTTTTATATTAAAGGTTTTTCAAAGTATAAATATTTCTTCATGCTCAGCTGTACAAACACTGTCCCTTTTAGCAGATTCTGCAGGTTTCCAGAAATGCAGAAATGTTTACAGGGAGTGCAGCCTACATTTTTTCCTGGCATTTTATTTATATTTTTTCTGAGAAGTTCAGTAGTGATGTTCCAGCATGTTTATGCACCAACAAAGTTAATTTGTACAAGGTTGTTTCCCAATCTCTTTTTATCCCTTAGCATTAAACAGACTATTTTCTATTCTGGCTGTGACTTATGTATGTAAATGAGCTCTGTTCTGATTGGCTGCACTGTACTTTGCCTCATTCAAACAACAGTGGACCATTCCTTCAGAGTGAATGAGCAGTGCTAAACTGGAAGCTTAATATTTGGATATATGTTTAAGCAATTTCCAATGGGATCATTAAAGGTTTCTGATTCTGATTTTGATTCTAATTTTCATTACAAAAACACTGAATTCAATAAAGTTTTTCATTGTAATTTTTATAAATTGAATGTATGAACGGTTTTCGGCTAATAACTCTGGATCGCCGGGGGGCTATTATGTTAAATGAGGGGTCGTTGGAAAAATGTCACCGAGCCCTATCTAACTGTGAAGTTTCACATTTAGAGTGCGAGATATATTTTTCATATTTAACATTTAGATTTAAGATCATTTAAGGCAAATCCTCCATGTTGGTGAGGAGAAATCACAACACGCAGTGCAGCCCGCTGCTAAGTAACAGCCAGTTGTAATCACGGGGCGTGGCCATTTAGCATGTCTTCTAAACATTTAGAGCTCAACATTTAGAGCTCAAAAATCCAACAGTTAGAGTTGCCGTTTGTAAAAGTGCAACATTTAGATTTAGAGCGCAACATTTAGTTTTTTTAAACATATTTAGCTCTAATTGTGTGAAAATTATGCTAAATTATGAAAAAATGACACCTCTAAATTTGTTAAGCTGTTTTTACAAACGGCACCCCATACACTTGGACTTGGGACTAAAGACTTGAGACTTGACTTGGACTTGAGCACAAAGACTTAAGACTTGACTTGGACTTGGTAAAAATGACTTTTTACCAAGTAAATGACTTTTTACTGGGGAGAATGGACAGAGACGGTGACCCTTCATGCCTGCATCCATGGCCATATTTAGAGTCGATGTTTAAGTTTACGGAAAAGATATGTTTGCCTAAAACACACTATATTACAGCATACAAAAACTCGCCGTCTAACATTCTACCTTATTCCTTATGCTTCATCTTCTACAAGCAAGTTAGATGCATTAGGTAAGTGTGGTGACAATAAATCAACAATGCAGTGAAATATGTACTTTTAATACTTAAGCATTTTTGGAAGCAAGTACTTCAGTACTTTGACTTGTGTGAAATTTGATTGTATGACTTTCACTTGTATTGGAGTAACATTTGACTAGTGGTATCTGTACTTTCGTTAGGAACTTTGTCCGCCTCTGACTACCAATGACTGTGAGAAGTGTGTCTGGATCATTTGTGAGTTATCTTCTAATTTGATGCTGTAATTTGCGCTATTACAGTGTCTGCAATTGCAGGTTATGGTGTAAAAAACAGAAATGAGGTTCCTTGAATTGTACTTGGCTATTTCTAATGTTCTGTCTTTTAAAATGATGGGTAAATGATGGTAGAATTTTTCTGCTGTGAAATTTTACAATGACTGGCAAGTCATTCCACCTTTACCTTGACAACCTGTCATGAGCATCATTTAAATTGTCCCTGAAGCTATAGTATTTTTAGCAGTTTGAAATAAGGTGAAGAAACACCAGAGACAGAGAACAAAATCAGAATAAAATCCTACATTTACATTACAAGAGGCATTCTATAACAATGTGCATACATTTTTAATATGTCTGTATATTTGAATGGATGGGAGCTCACACACTCAGCACATCTGAGGATCTCTCCTCAGCTACAGCAATGAAAATATGCAAATGTCTAAAAAATGTTGCATTTAAATGTTTAAATGTTGGTTTATGCAGCTTAAGCAAGCTAACAGAACAATCACTCTGTATTTCACAGCAGCGACTGCACTTTTTAGCAACTACAAGAACAAGAGTTTATAAGCTCCAGATGTCTGTGTACAGCTGATATCTCACCACTGCTAGCTTGGCACTAAGTAATATCGTTAACATAAATACTGGCTTCTTCTGAAGACAATTAAACTGTTTCTGCCTTAAACCCTGCCATATAATGACTCCCTCATGGTTGGCTGTATTTGACTTTAAGTGTAAATAATCAATCAACCAACCACTCAGCCAATAAATGATCACTCATATTGAGATTTCTTTTTCTTTTTGAGGCCAAATCAACATTTTGAAATCCTGACCATGTTCCTCAAACCAACAATTTTTGCAGTGTGGCACATTAGCTTGCAGAAAGAGGCCACTGCCATTAGGAAATACCATCACCATGAAGGGGTGTACTTGGTCTGCAAAAATGTTTAGGTAGGTGGTAAATGTCACAGTAACATCCTCATGAGTGCCAGGACCCAAAGTGTCCCAGCAGAATGTTGTGCAGAGCATCACACCGTCTGTCTTTTTCTCATAATGCATCCTGGTGCCATCTGTTCCCTGCTTCATCCATTGCTCCATGGTCCAGTTCTGATACACACGTGTCTATTATAGATGCTTTCAGTGGGAGACATTTTGCTATTTTGGAGTTGCTCTGAACACTTGTCAACACCACTCAGATTATTTCCTATTATTCTTGCTTAGAATACATTAACTTCAAGAACTGTTCATGGGTGCCAATGAGGTAATCAATATAATTCGCTTCACCTGTTAGTGGTTTTAATGTTGTGACTGATCGGTGTATGTCACAGCATGTTTAACATGGATTAGACAAATGGAGTGAATTTACAGAAAATCATCCAAATTCCTATCCAGTTCTTTTTTGTTTTAAACCATGTTCGTGGTGATGTTGTTTGTAGGTCAGCAAGAGTGCAAAAATATATTTCTATTTATTTGTTAACAGCTTCCAAAAACATTGTAGATGTCATAAACTTCATCCACAAATTTAAACCTGGATCCTAAGTGATTCCCCTTTTAAAATGGTAAACATTCAGTATACCAATCGAAAATTCCCAGCGGAGTTAGAGTAAAAGCCACACTCCACAGTCTTTTAAATCTACATGTCTGAGACAGGGTTGTCATCCATGGCTCAGAAGCGGGATAAAACACTGACTGAAGTAAAGGAGACAAAGTCAAACGTGCAATGATGTGGCCAAATCTGCTGGCAGTGGAATCAGTACAAATGCAATATTGAGAAGCAAACACAAATGCCTCCTGGAACCCTCTAGAGTGAAGCTGCAGATGCTAATAAATTGAATATACACTGCATACCACAGACAAGTGCATTGGTATTGATGAACTGTTTCCCTAGGGTGTCGTGGAGCAGAGGTCTAGTAAGGCAAGGACAAATGACACAAGCTGAAGGGTGCCTCATATCAGCCATGGTCACATATATAACACACACAAACACATACACGCACACATGTGTCACAATTATTGGCACCCCTACAAGTATTACTCTGTGCAACAGAACAATAATTAGTGAAGAATACCTTTAAAACAATATCACTTGTCATAGTTAATGAGATTAAGAAATTCAAAAGTATCTCGGACAGGATGCAAGGCTACTTTGTCAGCAGTCATTGTGAGGTGGATGGTAATGTTTTGGGGTCCCCATGTCTGAAAAAGTATCAAAGATGTGTCCTTCATGCCAACAAACTGGAATGTATGGCAATAAGAAGCCTTTTTCGTCTTTTCACCAGGAGAAAAAGCTGTTCACCTGACTTGAATTGGTACTTTATCTAGGCCTGGATGCTGTAGTCAGGAACCAAAATTTGAATCCAAGAGATTGGTGGGTTAGGTGTAGAAATAAAAATTACTACAGGGAAAAGCCCCTAATACCCAGTGTTAAATGTGGTGGAGGATCTGTGATGCTGTGGGGCTGTTTCTTCTCTAAAGACCCTGGCAGTATTGTTAACATGTATGGCATTGTGGCTTCCAGGACGTATCCAGAGATTTCAAATCATATTCTAGCTTTTTTTTCCGTTTTTTTTTTTTTTTTTTTTGACCCAGTTTTAACTTTTGGACAGAAACAAGTTTTTCCTGTAGTAAATGATGCCATATATCCTAATATATTTCAGAGCATCTTTGGTGAAAAAATAGCCCCAAAACATCTTAGATCCACTATCATATTTAACAGTGAAGAGAAAGTCTTTTCATCCTTCTTAAAATGCCAAACTTGTCTTGGGTGTTTGTTGCCAAAAAGCTTTTAGCATATCACCATAGAACCCAGTTATAGTTAGTGTTCCAGCAGGAGGTTCAGTGTTTGGAGACTTATTTACTCCAAAATGCTAAAATCGTTGAAATCTCAGAACATTCTTTTCTGTTTCTATCCACCCTCCCCACTGTGCCTGGGGGCAAAATAAACATGCATACACTTCCAGACAGGTTTACAACAGCTGCAATTCTATTAATTGTCCTTCAAACTTAGAGTGGATACATTTTTAGGTATTTATCTATTTTTGTGACAGCATTTGTTTCGTTTAACTTGCAGATTCTCTGATCTTCTTCATGCTGATTAATAAGAATGGAAATATCACCCTATATGTATTTCCCAGTGAAACAGAGGGTAAAACGACCTTGTCACTGTCATAACAAAACTTCATGCCTTCAAGAAAAGTAACCTTACAGAAGAGGGGAAAAAAGAACTTCTTCAATTTCAATGTAAGTTAAAGGAATATGATTTTACTTTAAGTCATTTGAACCGTTTCTACTGGTCCATTCATCATGACTGCCCAGATAAATGACTTTACAAATCATTTTCTCAACGGTTTTGCAGTGTTATAAGACTAAGTCCACCACAACCTGTCATTTTCTCTCTCTCTCTCTCTCTCTCTCTGTATATATATA
>JBBPCX010063398.1:0-14031 GCA_037974365.1 Hydrocynus forskahlii | reverse complement strand
AATGGGTGCAAATATATAAAATTGTGTGTCTGTGGTTTCAGAGAAGCCAGTATCTGATGGTGGTGTGGAACTGTGGGAAGACAGCAAAGTAGAGGATGAGCTCTCACCAGAAGAAATACAGATGGTACACACACACACACATCCCTGAAACAGCACTAGAAATACACATAGAGCATTCTGTCATCATCCTGTTGTGTGTTCAGTTTGAGCAGGAAAACCAGAGGCTGGTGAGTGAGATGAACAGTCTGGTGGATGAAGTCAGGTGAGCTACATACATACAGTAAATGCTTGGCTTCCTAAAGGATGACCAGAGTGAAGATATGCGGGTCTGCATGAAAACCATATCTGAACTCGTTTAGCGACTGGAACAGTGTTGCTAGATTACAGATTAATAAAACATTAAACAAACATAATATTATCTGCAGCAAGAAAATCTGATTATTCTCATGCGTACTAACTTCTGAGACCCAACGGGCTATTAACTTTGTGTGTGTACCTGTGTGTGTGTGTTACAGACAAATCGAAGGGAAGGTGGTGGAGATCTCTCGACTGCAGGAGATTTTTGCTGAGAAAGTTCTGCATCAGGTGTGTGGCTGTGTGCTATGCCCATCCAAGCTTTAGCTTAAAAACTGGCTCGCGTTATTTTTTGTATAATTACTAAATAATGTTATAAAAGTCATAGAGTTTGAGGTCGTTTGTTTATGCCCCGCAGGAAACAGAAATTGACAGTATTCATCAGCTGGTTGTTGGTGCCACTGAGAATGTGAAAGAAGGAAACGAGGACATACGAGAGGTGACACGCTGACAAAGACACGCTCTTCATTGTAACCGCTTTAAACCCCTGCCTCTAAAAGTGGAGTCCTTTATAAGAACCCAAGGGGTCCCTGATTTAACTTTTATTATAAATACAACGTGAATATGAGTGGAGGGATACCCCACCCCTGGCTGAGTGTTGCCTTCTCATCAGTAACAGTCGGGTCAGAGAATATAACTTGAATGCATTTCTGTTGCACTTGAAGTAATGCACTTTAGTCTCCTTAGGGCTAAATACAAACACACACCCCAAAGAAGCTATATTTTGTTCTGAAGTCAACTAACTGAGCTGACAAGCAGTTTACTGGATAACTGACAGCAGGAAAGACAAGGCTCCATTGGCTGATTGTCTTTACTTAACCACAACAGTGACACACATTTTTCTTTACCTGTGCGATAGTGTATTCAAGGCTGTTTAAGCAGTGTCACCACTGAGGTACCCTTGAGCAAGGTACCATCTCCACACACTACTCTCCGGGCGCCCCTCATTGGTGGCAGTCCCCTGCTTCACTTGGATTAAATTCAGAGAAAGAATTTCACATTGTTCACACTGTGTGCTGTACTGTAGTGCGGTGTGTTCACACGTGACTATAAGGGTTAATAAATTAAATTATCAAGACTTGGGCCCTGACCAATAGATTGAATACAAGCATGTTGGGGGAGGGTATAACACATGGCAAATTTCAGCCATGAAAGTAATAGCTAAGAAGAACAGCAATGTGATTTATAACTAATAAACATCCCACCATATCAGTTTGCAGTGTTTGGCTTTACTGAGGTATCGTACAGAAAAGAAAATTACCAGCAGATCCAGATTCCGTTTCTATAGTCTGCACTAAATCCAGTCCATTAGCACAAGTTCTGCTGTTTATAACCAATCCTGCAGTTGTTCAGTGCTTTTTAAATGCTAACCATTTCAAGCTTTCATTGCATGTTATTAGGTCTGCAATCAGGTCACAGTTTATCATCATAAAATATTTTCGTATCAGTCACCCCTAATTTTGTAAACACACTTATCTACTCACATACTGGCTATAAAACCGTCAATTAATAATTCATATTTGTTACAAAATCAGTGAATTATATTTTTCTTAATAGTTTAGCACTAAAATGCATGAAAAATGATATATTTCTACGCAAAAAGCAAAAAAAAAAAAGCGGAGGACATCTGCGGTTTCCGCAAATTTGCTGGGGTTTCTGCGAACAATTAGTTTCTGAGAAAAAAAACTACCCCCTCCCCCCAGCTATGAATGAGCATTTGCTAATCCAGAGCATTTTTCATTTCTCTGATCTGTCAGATTTCTAATTTTTTCCTTGATCTGATCCAGCATTATTAGCACTAGTGCCGTCACTCGAGAGCTTCAGGTTTTTCTCAGTGTGTGTAAGGGTTCACACACTACCATCACTTTAAGCCCATTACCACCTTGACTTATACAGTACACTCTTTATTGTAAATTTCACCTTGCTAAATAACTTGTTTGTTTTTCCTCCTCCCTCAGGCAATCAAAAACAATGCAGGCTTCCGTGTGTGGATCCTGTTTTTTCTGGTCATGTGCTCCTTCTCCCTGCTTTTCCTGGACTGGTATGACAGCTAAGAGAGGTGCTTCATCATCTTGGAGCTAGAACTGATGGCATCAAATGGACCCTTATTTATCATTAAGACTATATTGTGTACCCTAGCACACTAACTCAGACAGTACCTACTTCCATATTGCAATGGCATGATTATCCCACCAGCTGAGATTGCCCCACAAACATAAGGTTTTTGGTTTCAGTCTCAGTACAACAGTGAAGGTCACTGTTATGGTTCTGTCCAGTTTGAGATGGGAATGTAAATAACCTTTATCGTCAAAATAATCCTATTAATGTGGAATTGGACTAATTATAGCACTGTGTCTGTATTTAGTGATTAAAGGAACAGTTCAGCAAAAAATCAGATTTACGCAGTTTTCCCACTTAAGGCGCTTCACACAACACCATGCCTGCTGAGGCAGTTTGTGACAACAGACCCTATTGTGTTAAAAAGAGCCTGCAGCATTCGGCTCCACGCTGAAATTCAGTTCATTTTTACAGCTCACAGTGAGTCACACTGTGTCCCAAACCAAATCAAGAAGTCTGGTCCACCTTAATTCGCAGCTGAATGCACTTTGAATGGGTCCAGAGAAGTTTTAGGGATGTGTTTACATTCAAAGATTTGGGTGACTGTTGACTTCTAGTGTTAGCAATATTAGCCTCGTAGCTCCAGTTTGCTCCCTGATCAACCACATGTGGGGTAAATGAAGCTCTGTGAAGGTCTGATTTTTCAATGTTTAGCAGCTGGTTACCTGTTCCTGACAGTCCACACTCAGAAATAAAAGGACTAGTCCAGCTTTTCAGCCTGATCTTCAGTTGAATTTCTGCTGAAGCGTCTGCCCATTGACTTCTATTATAGGGGCATTTCAGATCATCACCTTTGAGCACATGGAAACATTCAAAACACTGTCGGTGGTATTTAACCATAAGATACAGAAGCAGCAGAGAAATGCCAGAGTATTCCTTCAAACAAGATATCAGTATCACTTTACATGTTTCCTCCTGGTTGTGAATCTTCCAACAAGGTTTTGAGAAGAACATTCTTTGATGAATTTCTCACTCAGTAACACCTCAGATCACACAGAAGGTCCTAACATGC
This sequence comes from Hydrocynus forskahlii, assembly GCA_037974365.1. NCBI lineage: Eukaryota > Metazoa > Chordata > Actinopteri > Characiformes > Alestidae > Hydrocynus > Hydrocynus forskahlii. The sequence continues at coordinate 10,547 of JBBPCX010063398.1, read as the reverse complement.
TCTGTTGTATCTCTGTCTCTCACTCACACACAGTCTTCATAGGAAAGTTGGTCCACTCAGTTTCAGGAGCAGTTACTTTCCTCTCTGTGAAGGAGGAGGAGCTATATCCCCCTAACTAAACAAAGAGCCAAACTTTTTAACATAGTCTAATTTTGCGTATATGGTAATGTGTGGCTGAAGTAAGGCATAAGAAAGTTCTATCAGCTTCTCCAGCTGCTGCACTTAGCACACAACAACCAGTGAATTCTCCGCCTTCATAACGTTCCTGGATGTTCCTGCTGGTCCAGGACTTACCCCAGACCTCACCACAGCAGGAGTGCCACAGGGAGCTGAACCTCTGTCTTCTGAAATCCTTTCACAGTCACATCATTCACTGGCTGTTCACAGTAGAGCCCTTACTGCTTGTTTTTTTTTTGCAGATCCACTCCTACTGCCGTTATTCCTATTTGTGACCTATATCTGCAAAGTTGTGCCCTAAAACGACCCTAATTGTTACCCTGTTAGGAAAAAGGTACTGTGCAGGTACATATTTGGTTCCTCACTGTAACATGTTCTTTGAAGTCCAGGGTTGTACATTAAATGCCCAAGATTTTGCCCAAGAAAAAGGGTCATATTTGTGCCTTCCATAACATATTTTTTTCTTTTCGTAAAAAAGTACAATACAAAGCCTGGAATCAGGATGGGGTGTATAGAGTCAGTGCAACTTCAAAAAAATATACCTGCAATATTCTTTGCTAACAAATTTACAGTAAACAGTATGTACCTAGAATATGACTCTGCCTTCACTACACAACCAATTAATGGGATGTCAGACATGTACTGTTGCATTTTCTTTCGATGTAATAAACTATTTTTTTTCATTTATAGTCGATCACTCAACAACTTTACAATGCTTAACAAGAATAAAAAAATTGCAGTTTATGGAATAAATTAATAAGTGGTAAAAACCTGTGGTGTGCAAAAGCTTTGACTGGTGGTGTATGTACCCTAACTATAAGAGTCTGAAGATGGGGCAACTGGTGGCTTATTAGTTAGGGTGTTTCCCCTGTGATCGGAAGGTTGTGGGTTTGAATCCCAGGACTACTAGTAGCGCCATTGAGGTACCCTTGTGCAAAGTACCGTCCCCACACACTGCTCCCTGGGCTGGACGCTGCTTCACGTAGGTTAAATGCAGAGAACAGTTTCATGCCATTCACGCTGTGCGCTATGGTGTGTTCAAATGGACACTTTACACGTACCCTTCGGGGGTACCACCCCACTGATGTAAGTTTAGTAGCTTTTTTTCCTTGAGATATCACGTGAAGAATCCATTGGTAGCGGAACTCAAAGCTACATCCCTGAGCTCCTGTCAGCTCCCAACTGCGTGAGATTGGAGAGAAGATGAAGAAAATGCGGTTTTACTGTCTCTGCAAAGTTTTCTAACCTATCTGATTCGAGTACACATGAAAATGATTCAGTCCCAGTTTGGAAAGGTCCGATTTGTGTGTCCACACAGCTCTGAAAACATCAGATATGTGTCACCCAGAGGCAAATAATCTTCAAACTGGAAATGTGACAATAGACACTGTATGGTTTTCTGTGAACTGTAAGCAGTAGATCTGCATGATATATCGTCTGCTAATCGCTATTGTGATACCGGTCTCTGTGGTACTGATATCCCAGAAGGCTGCAATATGCAAATGAGCCTCATAGCGTCTTTTCCCCTACAACTAATCACAGCTCCAGGTGAATTACTGGGTGTTCTGATGAGTTAAAGTCTTCTTGAAATCCAACAAAAGTCAACATTTTTAACCATTAAAGCTGATGCCGAATTGGTGCATGAACGGGCAGGATTTAACTGCTGCAGGAGAGATATTCAAATGTGTTGGTTTTGTGTCATTACAAATACTACAGTTTGAAAACGGACTGTTTTTGTAGCTTATTCTCTATATAGACTGGATTGGGTATGTAAACATACTATTGGAAACAATGTTTACAGACATTAAGCCTTTTCAATTACAGAAAAGTGGTGATATGGGTGCCTTAATATCTAAGAAGGCACCGCTATTGCAATATGTAGCAGTAAAATCATCATACAGATATTTTGACCATATCGTGCTGCTCTAATGAGTAGGGTCAGACTTACCCCCTGACGTATTGGACATTTTCCCAGTGGGTCGACACGCTATTTGGGCCGACACCATTTATTTATTTGTCTGATTGGCCCATAGGACTCGTAGATCAGCGGCCCAGTTGACACTGGGCTGGTCCAATCAACTTTTTAAACACGATCAGTCTCTGGTAACTGTGCCTGTGTAAGGCATTCGCAAAATACAGTATGCCAGCACAGGTTGACCTCTGTCCCCTGAAACATTCCTCTGCAGCCCATTAGTTCTTTTCTTTACTGACACGGGGCTGGCCCAATCATATCTTTAAACTCCTCCCCCTTTTGGCTCGGTGACTGTGTCAGTGGATGAGATGGAGAGAGAAAACGTCAAGGGGGCACAGAGAAACTGCGCGAGAAAAACAAATTGGCACTTCAGGCAGACACTGTCAAAAATGCCAAAATTACTAGCTGTTTGCAGTTATGGTGATAACACACCAATAAAACAATTGTTTTACGGCCGCGCTAGTTTGTCTTGTTACATTTATGAACGTGGGTAAAATAAGCTAATAATATTGTCAGTGTTACTGCTAATCTTATTGAAAGTGAGAACTTTTTATTTTTTCAACCACCATTCATCAATTAATGGTGAGACAGCAGTTAATTATTTATTATTATTGGGAGGTGAGTTGAAGGCAACTTTTAGAGCATGGTGTTAGATGCTGGTTTTCTGTAGGTATTTATGAACAATAAAGAGACATGAAATACATCCACACTTTAAAATATCTCTCTCTCTCGCTCTCTGTCACATGTGCACTCATACCGAATGCCCTTTCTTTTTTCCCAAATATTCATTAAAAGAATCAGCTGCATCATATTCGACTGGGTAAGTTCACAATTTATTACTACTTTTGTTGAATACTACTTAGTTGGTATACAAATTCATGGGAGTGCAAAGCTGGGTGGTGTGCATAATTGTATGTGGTGGGCTGTTCTACCCCAAAATGTCATTTCTTTTGTCCCAGTCCACCCCGGTGTTATCTGATGGGCTTTTCCGATAAGGGTACAATAATATTTACTTTATTTTCTATATTTTTTTAATTACATCACTATTTTGTTTTGTCCATTTGAGCCCAATGAAAGATGATGACAGCCAAGAGATGCTTCTGAAGTGAGGTGCAAGATTTATAGATGGACGAAGACTCTTCATGACTGTTTCTATGTAACAGGCCCAACTAAACTGCGGCTGGCTGTTTCCTGTTTGTGAGTACGCCTGAGTCCACTGATAAGCATTATCTTTTACTGATAAAGAAGAAATATTTGTAATGGTCCATTTTATTAAAGTGATCTTTTTAAATGTTTTGTAGGAATTGCCATGTGTACCTGTGAGATGAAATCAAGATTTATTGTAAAAGGAATGCGGTTAGTTATTTCAATGTTTGCAGTGTAGCTGTTTGTATATGCTAATGTGGCTTTGTCTTGTTATTGTCTGCCACTGCTCTTTATGTTTTAGATTGTATGGTTTCTTACTGTTAAGTCTGCCGTGTGAGTAGTTGGCACTTGGTGCGGGTTGGGCAGACTAACTTTGATTTTTTTGTTGTTGTCTTTTATCGGTTAGCACTGCTGACTGGCCAATGGGGGGCTTACAAAGTTTTACTGGCAGATTTTTGAAGTGTGCACGTTTTATTGGTGTCAGTATGAATTAATGTGTATGTCACAATGAATTGAACACGTGTATTTGTGAAAGACGTGCAGTGCGTGAAACACTTATGTATGACCGAGTGAGAACTAATCCGATAAACTACATGGCCAATACTATCAGAACGAAATAATCAGCACTCTAGCCACTTTAGTATTACAGGAGATTAAAAAAAAAAATACAAAAATGCAGATCATACAGGATTTGGCATTAAAAGTGATTCAACTAGATAGATGCAACAGGGAAACTCTTTCAATTATAATTAGGTTTGTGTGGGATGGCATTCCTGAGGAACACTTGATTGGTCTTCTTGATCTAAGTCAGCTGGACGCAGAATTTATTACCTCCCATATTATGAATCATTCTGACTCAGGTTACAGTGCAGACCAAATTATTAGTCAGTGCTATGATGGTGCCTCATTTATGCGTGGGATCGGGGTGAGGTCCAGGCCTATTTGCAAAAACAGATAGGGAAATATATTCCCTATATCCACTGCTATGATCACCAGCTGCATAGGCAGAGCCATGTGAAAAAACATTTTTTGAGCTATCAAGATCTCTGCATTTCTGGTTCCATCGCCATTATGTGTCACAAAAATATCATGTCCCCTCCCTTAAATGCCTGCTAGAGATTCGGTGGACAAGTCACCGCGATGTGACAAAATGTCTTGTGGAAAATCGGGATGCTATCCTTAGTATCCTTTCAGAGATTTCAGAGGACAGTGTTGCAGATGAGAGTATTTACATTAGGTTTGTTGACAATGCTGAGCAAGCAGGATTTCACAGGCATTCCTCCTGAAAGTGCTTTGTGCCTTGAAGCCTGCAAATGCTATTTTACAGGCTCTTTCTGTTGACCTTTGCCATGCTGGTGAGGTAGTCCGTGCATCTCTACCGGCTCTGAAGGAGATAAGAGATGATTAACTAATTTTGAGATAGACACCTCTGCTCCTGCAGCTAAAACAAAGAGAATAAGTACACAGGTTTCAGACAGTGTTGTTCTGTGTGCTGTAGGTCACACCGAATCCTCTAAGAGTTCTAGCCAGGGTCTGAAGAGAGCTCTTAACAACATTCTGGACTGAGTCATTGTGGAGATGGAGATCAGGATTGCCTCTGGAGAACCTGGTCTCCATCTCCACAATGACTCGGTCCAGAGGCCATCCTGATCTGACGATGGCAGTGAATTGCCTTCTCCCTCAATCTTCCTCTTTTCTGGATGTGGCCTTTTCATGCACACTGCAGAAGATGGCAGGTATTGCCTGAAATGATAGCCCTTCTAATGAAATTTGTGTTGCAAAAGTCATGTTAGAAAAATTAACTTCTGCTGTTGCAGACGTTTCCACCATTTGCGAACACCTCCAAGAGTTTAATGAAGCTAACTGCTATTGTGATTGGAGTATCATCTTTGTCACGTGTTCTAACCACCTTCCGATGCAAAATGTTACAAGAGAGAAAGAAGAACTTGCCGATTCTGGGTCATGAGAAGGCCATTACGGCTGGAATATATATGGATGAATTTGTTAGTGTTTTTGCCCAAAGCAACAGAAGACTGATCCTACAATAGGGAACATATCTTAAAGTCATAGAACTCTGAAAATTGAAAAAAAAAAAAGGGGGGGGGGGATAACTAACTTCAAAGGGAACATAAACTCAAACATGTAACACCGAGCAAAAGACTATTATTTTATGGGTGTGGGGTCAAAAAACAAGGTTATGCATTAGTGGGTTTAAAAATATTAAGTATTACGACATTTTACTTTAACAGACCACTTTATAGAATAAACAAATCGTTGACCCACCAACATCTCTTACTGCCCCCACTGGATGCAGTCTAAAACCGGGGCTGCTTTTAATCATCTGGATGGAATAAAAGTATGCAGGTGAGTGTGTTAAGAGATATATTGGATGTTCCTCTGTATGTTTTACCACAAAATGACCACAGAGACCAGGCTATAGTGAGAAGAGCATCATTTCAGCTTCACATTTAATCTGGAACGTTCAGAAGTATTCCAGGTACCACCATCAAACTTTACTGATACATTTCTGTGTACATTTCTCAGTGTGCGTGTCATAAATTATGGTTCTCCAAATGTGGAACATCAGTTAAACTGACAGACAAAAACACAACTAAAGAATTTTGAGAATAGTTTTGATACAGCATTCCCTGGAGTTCTGCTGCCTAATGATCCAGTTCCCATTCTATTCCGATCCACCTTCTCAGACCTCAACATGGCACCACAGTGGCAGATTCAGACTGATGCCTGCAAGTTGGGCCTTAACCCTGGTAAAGACCCTCAAACAGAGCTCTGTCCGGCTAGGACTGGACTAAAGTCTCCTTTGAGGAGAATCAGGACAATTATGATGTGAAAGTAAGGTGGTTTCCTTGGACTTGTAAAAGAGAAAGTGTGGGCCATTTGGCAACTATGTAACGTCGCAATACCGGACCTCTTGACATTGAGGTCATGCCAACAGAACAGCAGGGCCACACTGGGAAAAAAAAATCTGAAAATATCTGATGAAAAAAATAAACGTGTTACATAAAATTTTATGTTAAATAATGTGTAAGTAAATACATAAATACATTTATACATCTGGAAAAACAAAACAAATGAATACAGTGAAGTTGATGTCATAATGGGCAAACAGTCATGCTGTTTTGGTCTGTGCAGTTGTGGTTGTTTGTCTGTGATTTGTCTTAATCGGTCAGTTTATGATCCATGATCATCTTACACCAGTGCTTGGACGTCTGGAATCACTCACCACATAAATAATCCTTATTTTTATTTACAGTTATGATAGCTTGTATAGCATGGATTAAAATATTACGAACTTATTTTTAGATGTTTTATTTGATATTTTTTGTCATTCTGAGAGGGAGGAGTTCTGGATGTTCTGTTCTAGACTTGTCTCCAGCTCTGTGTGTGCGTCTGCGGGTGTTTGCCGTCCTGCTGCTAGTCTGAGAGTGTGGAGATCAGCAGATTACTGTCAGTTTGTTTCTCTCCAGTCTAACTCCTGTTACATCACTAAAAACAAAACTGTGTCTGCTCAGAAGTGTGTCTCAGGACGCCAGCATTGCATTGTGAGATTTAAGCCCTGTGCTTCTGCTTTAACACGCCAACTGTTTTCATTACACCACCAACCATCCCAACCCCTATTTTAACCGACACTGTGTGTGTGTGAGAGAGAAAGAAAGAGAAAGGGAGAGAGAGAGAGAAAAATGTGGCCCAGCATAAGAAATGTGAGGTGATGGCGTTGCCATAATGACAGATACCATCCCCAGTAACTATAGTAATTCAGGTTTGCCAGCAGGACACATTCACCTCAATCACTTACACCCGGTATATGTGTTTATTTGAAAGAATGTGTGTGTAAAATGAAAATACACTACTTGCTAAAGGTTTAGATAGACCTACTCATGAAAGATTTTTTTCAACATTCTGAAATGTTGAGGTTAGGGTTTCTATGTTTTATGTAAAGTGGCCAGTCTGTCCCCTCTGTTACCAAGGTAACCAAGACTATGGGAACAGGGTTTAGGTTTGCAGTTTAAGCCAGTTATTACTCCGTCACTGACTGAATACAGGGATATGTTAATGCACTTTTTGTTGTTGCCTTCATAAGAAAAAAACTGGAGTGAAACAAACTCCACAGAGGCCTTATTTCACTCCAGTAGAAAGATATGGGGATACATTTACATCAAAGCGTCTTAAATATTAGAACACATTCAATCAGGGGTGTATAAACTATTGGTTACTAACGTATGAGAGAGAGAGAAAGAGAGAGAGAGAGAGAGAGAGAGAGAGAGAGAGAGAGAGAGAGAGAGTGAGAGTTTTAGGTGAGGCTCTGGTCTGTCTTGGTCTGTAGCTGTGAGACCCTCTCCTCGGCGGTGATGCTGAGCCAGGGCGAGATGGCCCGGGTGATGGTGTGCTTAGCCACGTTGTAGTGGTTTATGATGGTGAAGAGGCGCCCACGACTGGCTGGACCCTGAGGGGGATTGTAACTGTACACTCCCACTGGGATGCAGCGACTCTGCTGCACAGACAGAGAGAGAGAGAGAGAGAGATTGTTCAGGTGGAGGGATACATGCAGGGCGTCGTAAGGTAAAATAGTCCCCAAAGGCAACTGATTTTAGTTCAAATTTTCCACTATTTTATAACTGCCTACATTCCAAATAAATATGTTTGGCTTCACTAAGGGTCCACAGTGAATAAAACTGCTGTATTTGTGTTGGTGACGTCTGGTTCCATTTACCAATACTGTAACGATATCTGTCCCTCTACAATGAACCGTTTCACACAAAACCCACTCAGATCTGCTCTTTTTGCACACATAGAATTATGGAATTATGAAACTTTGGAATGGGCTTTATTTCCCGCTATAAGCAGAATTATCTGACAGTTTTACTAAAATTAATAATAAACAAGTTGTTACCATGTAGGTGAATCCGTCGGGGCAGGGCTGCTCATACTGATACACCTTAAATACGACCAGGAACGCCACACACACCAGGAATGCCAAAGCACACACTACCAGCAGAGCCGTCTGCACACACACGCACACACACACAGACATAAATATCCACACTAACATGCTGGCTCCTGTTACTGACACCACCTACAGTATCCTATTATTAAACACCAAATCTGAGACCTTCTTTTAAGCGATAAATTGGGTCCAGAGAGGTTTTGGGGATGTGTTAAAAGATTAGGTGACTATTGACTACTAGTGTTAGCGATGTTAGGCTCATAGCTCCAGTTCTTAACTAAAGAAGATTAATTTGAACACGTCTTGACTGACTGACCACATCTTGGGTTAGTGGAGCACTGTGGAGGTATGACGTTCCACTGAACAGGTTTGGTGTTGAAGGTTAGGTTTAGGATAAGATTTCTGTCATATGAGTGTCCTACAACATACTCAATTCAGATTTACTAAAACTACTCTCAACATTCTTTGCTTAAAGTTACATTTCCAATATGGTCACCATTTAAGTACTTTAATTTGCCAGAAAATTTCACATTTTTATCAATCATTACTGACCCATAAAATGCCTAATATAATCAAAATGTGGATTACCAAACAAGATTTTGACAAGCTTTAAAGTGACAACAAGTTAACGAGTGCATTTAATGTTAAGCGACAGCCTAGAATTTGCATCACCACACAACAAGTTAACAGGACATCATACATGCACATATTCTTGTGCAAGGAACTTGTTTTATGTGACAGATTTTCATTTATAGCTGTTACACTGCTGAACAATAATAAAATCTGCAGTTTATGAAATACATGGATCAGTGGTAAAAACCTGTGGTATGCAAAAAACCTTTGACTAGTAATTTTGACTAGCGGACAAGGGGAAACACCTGGGCAGGGGAAGAGACAGGCAAGACACAGATGGAAACAATGAGAAGGTGGCGGAATGAGGGCGACTGACATCAAAACAACAGCAAACTCACATGGAAACAAAGACACATGGTTGGGTAAACAACAACAAAGACAAGAAAACAGGAAAAACAGTAGAACAGTACAAAAGCCAAGAAGCTGTAAAAGAACAGAGACCGTTGCACTTCTATAGTTAACAGTGTGTCTTGTAGTTGCGCTTTAGACATGCATTTGCTTATTGGTGAGGTATTACTAATTGGTTAATTGATAATTAGCTAATTGGTTGCATTGCTTATTCACTGCTTAGCTGTAGAAATGTGTATGTGTAAGTGTGTTTGTGTGTGTCCAGCATCCAGGCAATGCTCCAAGTGAAATGCCTCACACACACACATACACACACATCCCAACACAATCTTCCTCATATAAAAGTAAACTTCACAATAATTCAGTCTTTTTACAATTCTCTTATCAATAATTCAGTGAATCAAATATAAAGATTTCATCACTTGATTTACTTTCGAGCAATTCAGGACATTTAAATCAGAACATTCAGATTCAGATGTAGAAGCCGTTCATACTGTAGCAGGGAAAGTCACATCTTATGCACGTCCGAAAGACAGAAGGTCATTCCTATTGATCTGCGGTATTTGATTCACTTCAGTTAAAGTAGTTTTATTGGCAGGACTGTTTTATTTTTTGTGGAATTCCATTGCTGTCATTTGGTCTATAACATGAGTGTAAACACTGCAAAGAGCCAGGCAGATTTATGCATTGATTTTCAAGATCTGATTCAAATGTATCATTGTGTTCAGAAATCAACACCAGTGGAATACAAGAGGAAATGAATACAGCAAAAATATTTAGATCAGAACAAAGCCTGGACGAGAAACAAACACTCGTTATTAACTGTTGTTATAATGCATTATAATTCATTCTAATAGCCTGAAACTCCTGCAGCCGAAACACCCATGGATTAAAGCGAAAAATAAAATCTGACTGAATGTTTTATTTATTTATATTTTTAAACCAAATGCTCCGTGTCATGGGCCCATACCACCTTAGCCATGCATAAATTTTTAATGCTGTTTTGTCCATTATCCCCTAAACCCCTAGTTGAAATACCACACAAAAGCACACACCTGCCATTTTCATATTTTTGCACCATGAACTATATGCCTTGCAATTATCGGCCATTTCATTTAGCCAAGCCCATCTCCACTTATTCTTTACCGTTTTGTCGATCTCCAACACATCTGTGCCTTCCTTTAACAGAAGCGTGTCCATTCTGGCAAAACTGAAAGCAAACTGACGTGCGAGTGATGCAAATCGAAGGGCCTATGTCCTGTAAAATATGGCTTTACGGACTATTTATATAGCCACGTTTACAAA
>JBBPCX010063377.1:0-14031 GCA_037974365.1 Hydrocynus forskahlii | reverse complement strand
ATAAATACCTGATTCTGAAGGAGCTAGTCATGAAGTTGAACTTGATCTAAAAGCAATATAAATACGACATATTTGAGGATTTATTTTCTGACATATTAGAGGAAGCGGAGCTTCCCTTGTAGTCTTAGAGCAGCCGCCACTGGTTTTCCGTGGTGTTTCTTTTTGTCCATCACCTGCAAGGCTAGCTGCTAGTTGTTATTTTTGCTGAGACAGAATGTCTTGGGAGGCCACGACAGATTGACAGATCATTGGTGACTTGGTGACTTGGGGCCTTGAAGGTAGTTGACCAGGCTCGATGGATAAGAAGGCAAAAGGAAGGTAAAAGAGTTTTGTTTCCAATTACATTTGTACCCTGTAAATGGAAAGAGTGCAAGCCAAGACTCTGGCATACCTTGTGGTATCACAACGGTATCACAGAACACAAGAGCACCATGAGATACCGGTGCTCCCCCACCCCACTGTCGACAAACTTGAGTAAATGTGTGGAGTGGTGGGATGACAGCATTAGCATCCCAGTTTACTTGGATTCTCTATGCCCATAATCTCCCAGCTCTACACCATTTATTTAGCAAAAAATTTATTAGTGAAACCTGACTAAACAAGTAGCTATTCAGCCTAGATCTAAGACTGTGTCCGAGTCTCAAACACTCACCAGAAGGTTATTCTAAAACTGGGGAATTCATATGAAAAGGTTCTCCTGCCTGGTGTAGCTATTATAATTCTGGGGATATTCTTAAGCCCCCCAGTAGCTGCTAATAAAGTGATAGCTAGCACCTTGAGATCTAAATAACCATGGTGGTTCGTAGCAAAACACATTCATGGAGGGATTCAGTGTGAGGCCATCAGAGCTTTTTAAGTTAGTAGTACTATTTTGTAATCAATATGGAACTTGATTGGAAGCCAACTGGACTAATGTCAAATTTCCTGGTTCTAGTGGGGACTCTAGCTGACACATTCTGGACTAGTTGAAGTTTATTTAGGTTTTTGTTGAAGCAGGCTGAATGCAGGGCATTGCAGTAATCAAGGCGTGAACTAATTTTTCTGCATCATATTTGTGTGCATGCTGATGTATTGCTAGCTTAGCAATATTTCAAAGGTGAAGAAAGGCTTTTTTAGTAATAGTACTTATACATGTTAAATGATTGGTCTGAATTGATAGTGACACCAGTTGGCACAGGAGAAGCTGAGGAACCAACATGATCTAGTATTAAATCTGACAGTTTGTTTCTGGCAGCTTTAAACTTAAGACTCCTGTTTAGTTGAGCAGGAGAAGGTGTGACCGTCATTTATATCCTTTGCGCAATCTTATAATCTATGTGTTTATCCTTATTTAACCTTATTTAATATATGTTTATCATCTGGGTTGGCTGTTATATAAAATGTGCCACCTATGTTGCAGTGGAAGCTAATCCCATGTTTTTAGATAATCATATCCAATGGCAGCATGTACAAAGTAAATAATAAAGGTCCTAAGACAAAACCTTGCTGGACTCCATATTTTACTTTGGTGAGCACTGAGGATTCCCCATTAACTCTTACAAACTGAAAGTCGTGAGTCAGGTACAATCTGAACCAGGATAGGACTGTTCCTGTGACCACGACCAGGTTTTCCAGTCTGTCTAAAAGTGGTCAGTGGTATTGAGTGTTGCTCAGTGGACAGTAAAGGGTGTGTTGATTATCTTTACTAGGGCTGTTTCGGTACTGTGAGAACGGAATCCAGATTCAAAGTTTTCATACTTGATATTGATTCTACGTATTGATCCTTGTGCAGGAGCGAACATAATTGTTAGGCCACAATTTTCTCTCAAATCTTAGATGTAATTGGTGGACTAGAAATAGGTCTGTGATTTGAGAGCTCACATGGATCAAGATTTGATTTATTTAAGAGAGGCTTAATAACTGCTAGTTTAAAGACTTCTGTTAAATAACTATTACTAAGAGAGGAGTTTATTATTAAAAGGGGCCCCATTTTTTTTTTACTGGTAAGAGTTCTTTCAGTAAGCTTGTAGGAACTGAACTGAGTGTACAGGCAAACGGTTTTGATGACAGAATAATTGTAGTGAGTTCTGCCTGTTGAACTGGATGAAAAGATACCAGCCTCTCCGGTGCTGCTGTTTTTGATCAGTATCGGCATCAGCTGTATCAGCTAGCAGATGTGGTAGAATAAGATTTGAATTTCTTGTCTAATGGCTTTGATTTTATGTTGAAAAAATCCTTGAAATCATCATTGCTACAGACTGTAGGTATCTGAGGTTCTATACCACGCTGATTCCTAGTTAGTTTAGAAATAGTATTGAATAGAAATCTTGGGTTGTTTTTGTTAGATTGAGAGACAGTAAATAGGCTGATTGTGCCACAGTAAGTGCTCTGCTGTAATCTCTAAGGCTCTCCTTCCAGACAGAGTAGAAAGATTGATTAACCGTCATTTACGCACATAATTTTTTTACATTTTGCTTTAAGGGATGTATTTAAGTGTACAGTGGCAATTTTTGTTACTTGTTAAACACACCGCACTAGCTAGCAGATGGTTGGTTTAGTTCAGGGGCCTGCACCCACAGCGGCCCTTTCTGGACAGGTTTGGGCACCCCTGGTTTAGCTAGTCTGGCCTCGGCGCTGGTTTGTCAGCAGTGGCTATCTGAGGTGGCCTGTTGGCTCGCTAACAGGCTATGGGCTTAGCTGCAAGAAATGAGAGCAGCTCCCTCCTGCAAGAGGTGGATACCACCCTGAGCGAAGATACCATGCTTGCACTCAAATGTGGACCAGTTGTCTATAAAACCCACATTGTTTTCAGACCATCACTTGGATATCCGGCAGTTCAGCGCCCAAAGCCTGCCGTAGGCCTGAGATGGGACCCGGGCATCGGACATAGTGTGGGCTGATTTACACACCTCTTTAACACTACGCTTAGTGACCTCTGACTGCCGCAGATGAATGTCATTAGCCCCTACATGAATCACTATCCTATCATACCTATGTCCATCTAACAGCTTCAGGTTCCCTGTAATCTCTGGTGCCCAGAATACGTTCAGCAGACGACTCAGTGGGGGTTTACTAAGCAGGGCAGAACTGTTTGATACGTGAATCAGAAGAGTGGTGCTCAAGTGGGGAAGCTCTTGAACGAGGGAAAGCTTTTCGACTCTGGGGCTCTGCTGCCGGAGTTGAGGGTTTGCTCTCTCCTTCTAAGACATTTGGGGCTGCTAACAATGAGCCTGACTCTTGCTTCCTAGCTGTCATTAAAGTCTAGATGCACACCTCTAACAGACAAACATTCTCCCTCAGAGACAAAACTAACGGACACATCTCACAAATATAATTACCACTTTTATTACCAACGGAGAAGGAGGATCTGCTAAACACTGCTACGCTGAGAGCATACAGTGCCCTCCTTTACTGATGCTCAACATTGTTTATCAGTTGAATCTTATGTGTCGGCTTGATCAGCATTATGTCTGACACTGAGAATACTATTATCCATATTACATATTTTTCATGAGTTTCTTTTTTTATGCATTTTGTGTTCATTCTTTCTCAGTGATGGTCATGTCTCTTCTCTTTTCTATCAGTCCCAATTAGGTCTAATCCACATACCTCCTGCAATGTACACAAAATGCATCCTTTTGATCCACCAGCTGTGCCGCATTGTGGAGTACTTCTGCATGCTTTGAGGGATTTTTCCGTTTGAGTAAAGCGGCAAGAAAAGGCTATGAAACATTTTTCCATCGCATAAAACTAGCAATATCATACAGTTACATTATTCTCTTTTTTCAGTTGTGACTTTATAGTAAGTCATGAACTCACTTCTAATAAATATTTTTTCTCTACTGAGTGGTTTGTAAACGGATAACGGATAAGAGCAAGATGGCGCCGCGGATGGCAGCCTCGGTACTGCGCTCTCTCGCACTTTCCTTGTTTTTGTTTATTTTCTGCACGTTTGTAGCAAACAAAGACCTGGCAGACATTCTACTGCAGGTTCGAGATGGACAGATTTACCCCCTTCACCCACCCCTCCTCAGAGACAATGACCTTCATCACACCTCTCACCCCTCCACCCCCCTCCCTCACCCTCCCCAGTCCAGAGTCAACGAACTCCAACACACCTCTCATCCCCCTACCCTCCCCCTGGAACTCAGACTACAAGAACAGGACATGAGTCGGCTGTTTCAAAAACAAAAGACCAGAAAATCTCCAGGACTAGACGGAGTATCACACTCCCGCCTGTGCTGATCAGCTGGCTCCCATCTTGACCCGCATCTTCAATAGATCCCTGGAGCTGTGTGAAGTTCCCTCCTGCTTCAAACGCTCCACCATTATCCCGGTCCCCAAGAAACCCACCATCGCAGGACTGAATGACTATTGACCTGAAATCCTTCGAACATATGGTTTTAGCCCATCTGAAGGACATTACAGGACACCAGCTGGACCCCCTGCAGTTTGCCTACCGGGCAAACAGGTTGGTGGATGATGCAGTGAATATGGGTCTGCATTACATCCTTCAACATCTCGACCGTCCGGGAACATATGCAAGGATCCTGTTTGTGGACTTCAGTTCGGCTTTCAACACCATTGTGCCTGAACTCCTCTCCTCCAAACTCTCCCAGCTCAGCGTGTCACCAGCTACCTGTCAGTGGATCACCAGCTTCCTGACAGACAGGAAGCAGTAAGTGAGGCTGGGGGGAGGTCACTTCTGTATTGGTGCCCTCAATGATGTGTCCTTTCCCCACTGCTGTTCTCCCTCTACACCAATGACTGCACCTCCAAGAACTCACCTGTTAAACTCCTGAAGTCTGCAGACGACACCACCGTCATTGGCCTCATTCAGGATGGTGATGAGTCTGCATACCGGCAGGAAGCTGAGCGGCTGGAGCTCTGGTGCAGTCAGCAGAACCTGGAGCTGAACAAGCTCAAGACTGTAGAGATGACAGTGGACTTCAGGAGACATCCCTCAACACTGCTCCCCCTCACCATATCAGACAGCCCGGTGTCTACTGTGGAGACCAAGTTCCTGTGCACCACCATCTCCCAGGACCTGAAGTGGGAGACCAACATCTCCTCCATCCTCAAAAAGACCCAGCAGAGGATGTACTTCCTAAGACAAGTGGGGAGGTTCAGTCTCCCACAGGAGCTGCTGATCCAGTTCTACACGGCAGTCACTGAGTCTGTCCTGTGCTCCTCCATCACAGTCTGATATGGAGCAGCCACTAAACAGGACAGGAACAGACTGCAGACTGTACGGACAGCAGAAAATATTATCGGTGCCCCCCTGCCCTCCATTCAGGACCTGTACCAGTCAAGAACCAGGAAACGGGCAGGGAAAATCACCACAGACCCCTCACACCCTGGACACAGACTTTTTGACCTGCTGCCCTCTGGCAGACGGTATAGAAGCCTGCAGACCAGGACCACCCGACACAGGAACAGTTTCTTTCCCCTCGCCATCTCCCTCCTAAACAGTTGAACTGTCACACTGCTTTACACTACAGGACTGTAACTGCACTTTATGTACACTCTGTTGTATTCATCCTATAATCCTGTATTTTTCTGTAAATAAGATTTAGATTGTTTATATTGTTGTGTTTTTAGATTGCTTATATTATTGTGTTTTTTATGGTTGTGCTTGAGAGACACCATCGACTGGAACAAAATTCCTTGTGTATGTCCGCGCATATACCTGGCCAAAAAACATGATTCTGATTCTGATTCTGGAAAGTTAAATGGACTGTAATACCTTACTTGTTTAGCCTTACTTTTCACTTAGACCTCATTACCAATTCACATTCCACCTCCTTAAATGTCAGCCTTCATATCTGCACCACCTGCCTGTACCTCCTAAAAAAACAATGCATATGCTGTCACAGTACTTCTGTGGTCTTTTGTCCATCTTGTGCTGATTTTTGTTAAGTTAGAACTTTCTGTTAAGTGCACATTCTTGTTGTCAAATTTTTATTTTACTTGAATTGCTATACTGTTTTTGGTAACATTTGGATAATTTATTGTCAGTTTATTCTCGATGCTTACACTTACCAGTCAATTTATTTGGTACACCTTGCCAGCACAGTGTTTGACCCACTTTGCTTTCAGAACTGCTTTAATTCTTTGTAGCATGGATTCAGCTAGGTGCTGGAAACATTCTTCAGAGATTGTGGTCCATGTTGACATGATATTGACTTGATAACACCATGCAGTGCCTGCAGATTTGTCAGCTACACGTCCATGATGCTAAACTTCAGTTTCACCATATTGCAAAGGTCCTCTACCGGATAAAGATCTGGTGACCTTGGAGGACGTTTGAGGACAGTGCACTCATTTTCATGGTCTAGAAACCAGTTTGATATGATTTGAGCTTTGTGCCGTGGTCCGTTACCCCGGTGGAAGTAGCCGTTAGAAGATGGGTACACTGTGGTTATAAAGGGATTAAAATAGTCAGACACACAGGTTGGCTGTGGCATTTAAATGATGCTCAGTTGATACTAAGGTGCCCAAAAGGTGCGAAGAAAATGTCCCTCACACCATAACACCACCACCATGCTTTATGTTGTTAATGCCAAATTCCAACCCTACCACACGAATGTCACAGCAGAAACCAAGACTCGTCAGACCAGGCAATGTTTTTCCAGTTTCCTGTTGTCCAATTTTTTGACATGTTGTGCATTCGGAGATGGTATTCTGCCTACCATAGTTGTAACAAGTGTTTTTTAAAGTTACTGTTGCTTTCCTATCAGCTTGAACCTGGCCATTCTCATTTGACCTCTTTAACATGGCATTTCTGCCCAGAGAACTCCCGCTCACTGGATATTTAGTCTTTTTCGGACCATTCTCTGTAAACCCTAGAGATGGTTGTGCTTGAGAATCCCAGTAGTTCAGCATTTTCTGAAATACTCAGACCAGCCATTCTGGCACCAACAACCATGCCACGTTCAAAGTCACTTAAATCCTTCCCCATTCCAATGCTTAATTTGAACCGTAGCAGGTCGCCTTGGCCACGTCTGCATGCCCAAATGCACAGTTGCTGCCATGTGATTGGTTGATTAAATATTAGGTACAGGTGTACCTAGTAAAGTGGCCAGCGAATGTATATTGAACTAAATATCTGTTAAATTCACCTTTATTTTCCCTACTTCTAACCCTGGTCCTAGACCTAACTTTGGTCCAAATCCTAACCTAAAGTCATTTCACTAGTCAGCGTGCAAATATCCTAAATGTCTGTAGATAATCTAGGGCCATCCAACTAAAATGGGAAATTATTTTTTTCACAGTGAGTGTTTACATAATGAATTCTCCTCTCATGAACTTCTTTCATGTCCACTGTAACTCTTTCCCTCTGGGGCTATTTTTTAACGTCTTGGGTATACCAACAGTTTTTACCGGAGAGTCTTTGTACCGCTCAGTTTTTTTCTAGTGCTGTTAGGAAAAAGTTTCCTGCCACTGTTGTCTTTAAATGATCACATACAATAGAAATGGATCAGACTGACTGACCAGAGCTGCGGTCTTTTCTCCGGTGTGTATGCGCCAGGTCGACGCTAGTCTGTTAGTCCACTGAATAGTGGTTACCATGGCAGCAGGAAGGTGGTGACATGTGGCTCCCTGTGGGAGAACGGCTACGGAGTACCTGAGTTCTCATCAGTTTCTTGTTTAGCCCTTACTTATTCCTTCTCTTTTTCTCTTTCTCTTTCTCTTATTCTCTGACTCTCCATTTGTCTTTATTCTCTCTTTCTCTTTGACCCTTCTTTCTGCCTCTCTGTTCTTTTTCGTCACTCAACATCTTAATTCTGTCTCACCCGTATACTCAGTGTGTGAGTGTGTCTGTGTGTGTGTGTGTGTCCTGTACATCATGCTCTTGCTGCTACATTGACAGAAATTGGATGCCGCTGGCTCTCCCTTGTTGTTTAATGAATGGCTTCACTAATTGTAAGTCAATTTCCCGCGGCTGTTTAATATTACGCTTCTATGTGTAATGTGAGCCCCGCTTGTGTGGGGTTAATACTATTTAGTGCTGCCTTTCCTCTGGTGTGGTAGAGGGAAATTCATGGGGAAATTTGCATTTCAGTCTGTGCTGGGACAAAGCCAGGTGTCTCCACCAGCCCTGGAACACCAAAGACAAGAGAGCAGAGCAAAGCCTTCTGTCTTAAGCCTGGCCCACATGATGACAGGATCAGGCCGATTTACTCCACCTGACAGGAGCAAACTGCCTTTCGATTTCAGTTACTCCACCTGACAGTGTCTTGGAGAACTGGAGTGAAAATCTAAGTTCAAAACTTTTTCTAAGTCAAAAAATCAAACAGAGTCAGAAAGATGCGGCGCTGTTTATTCAGGGTTTACAACCGTGGCCCGTTGGAGCTGAGTCCTTGCTCTCTCGCCTGCCTGCTCGCTTGCTCACCAGGCTCTGTACAGAGTTCTTAAAATTAAAAGGCCTTAAAAGGCCTCAAAATTCAACACCCATTTTTCTAATACAACCCACTGATCGATTTTCTACCAATAAAGTTTTATCACCTGATTTGCTTAACTCCTACTTTCTCTGTTTTTACCATTAATTACAAGATTAGTTCTCTCTAATTAATATTCAGTCCCATGTGATCGTATCTGGCCAACACAATATATACCATATGAATATGCCTCTCTAAAATAAAAACGTACTTTTGGGTGCAATGAATGCAACATCTCCAGTCTGGTTTGGTTCCACATAAGCTTATTTTTAGGTAAATTTTGACACATTTCACAGGACACATGCATAGGACGCTACTGGACCATCTTCAGCGTAAGGGACTGTTAGGTGCTTTCCAGCCTCTGAGGGAGACGGTTCACTGAGTTCAAACTCAGTGTATGGAACATTTAGTCAGACAATACAATTAGTTTTAGACTCTAATTGTAAGGACTCTAATTGTAAGGGAATCAAAACAACATACAAATTTGGTAGCTCACCTTTTAGCGAATGAAGTGAAATGACCCCTTATAGTCATGCGTGAACATAGCACAGCACACGGTGTGAAATTCTTTCTCTATATCTAACCCATTTAACCCATTCACCAACAGAAGCAGGGGGCGCCAGGGAGCAGTGTGTGGGGACAGTACTTTGCTCAAGGCAACCTTAGTAATGACACTAGCAGTCCTAGGAATCGAACCCACAACCTTCTGATCACAGGGGCAACTCTAAATACACAAAACACACACACAACTGTAGACATTGTGATGTCCCCTCTGTACCCCAGCTTGTGCTGTACAGACCCAGAGGTGTACTGTACTGTGTCTCTGTGGCCTTGCCCAGCTTCATCATCCACCCCTTTCTTTCTTCCACCCCACTCACCCAGCACCTCACATACACCGAAGCAACTAATTAACCATGCCTCTGTATTTCTTCCCTTCCTCCCTCCCTCAGTCTGTCCTCAGCCCCTCCACCCCATCCCTGGGCTCACTCAGAGGTGAAGAGCCTCAGTCAGAGTGCTGTTTATCATTCCATTCCATTCCTGAAGTCCCCCGGATCACTGGACGCGCTTTCACAACAGCCCTAATTACTCCTCCTTCACTGCTTTCGTTTTCATAAGCAGCATGCTCACATTTAGGAAGGCAAATCAGAGGAGGATTGATAAGGATGAAGACAAAAGATTTGTATTTTCTGTTGATGTCTAAACCAGAAGTGAGTTTGTCTTTATTAGTGTGATTCTGTTTTACACACAGTTAACCTACTCCCATAATTCAGAGGCCAAACAAACATCAGGGGGTTCAAAACTGACCAGTGAATTTTAGATCCCAGGTAAAACCCAATTAGTCCTTCATGGTTTTATCATAAACAGCTAGGACAGTCTAAATTAAGTTAATAGATGTCTGCCTTTTTAGTAGGACAGTTTTATGATGATAGTCTGGTTATCTTGAGACAGCTCCAAGTCTCCAAACCACATTGAAGCCTGAGGGGAGGAGCGGTTCAGAAACCTGGAAACAGGCCAAAATCAAATCCATTCGCAAGGCAGATGGACTCTGCTCGCTTGTTAAACTTGTCAATGGCGTGGTGTTTTCTTGGTCTGCTTCCTTCCTCTACACTGACCATTCACAGCTCTTTTACTCTACATTTAACACTTTAATTTTATCGTTCCATTACCTGCTGTGTTATCATTCATTATCTTGCAACGTGAGTCACTCCCTCCCGTCTCAGTGTGTCTGTGACCAAGTCGTTGCTGTGTGAACCCGCAGGTGTTAGATAGCACGCTGATCTTGTCACTGGTACCAGCTCCAACAACAGGACCCCGGGAAGAGTTTTACTGAAGCTGCAAACACAGTTTAGGAGGACTGCTGGTCGGAGTGGAACACATTTAGAAGATCACTCATATTTGTGTGTGTTAAATTTCACAAGGAGCTCCTGATGTACCTCACTCTATACTTCCTCTCCTTCATTCTACCTGTAACATGCATGGATATGAACCCAAACACAGAGTATCAGAAACAGAGAATTTAATGAGTAATTCAGTTCCAAGAGTAAAGTAGCCAAAATCCAGAATGTAGAAAATCCAAACATTAGCAAACAAAATCCACAATCCAGAGGGATCCAGAATCCAAAAACGGGTCAGAAAAACACAGCCGGGTCCAATTACAGAGAGATCAGTGACTAGACAATGTTGAGTATACTTCACACAGGTGGACTGTCCCTAAAGGTCTGTTATACCACATGTGGGCCTAGAACTGATCCTGATCTGCTCGAATGAAACTCTGGAGTGGAGATCCAGAAAGGGTAGTCTGGTAGTGCCTGACTGAGACTTCACCTCAGATCCAGGACCAGGTCTTACAGGAACTGTGGAGTGGAGATCTGGAGAGGGTAGTCTGGTTGCGTTTGACTGAGACTCCACCTCAGATCCAGGACCAGATCTTACAGGAACTCTGGTGTGGAGATATGGAGAGGATTGTCTGGTAGTGCCTGACTGAAACTCCCTATGCAAAAAATAAATAAATCTTCTACCCACTCTGTAAACAAAGTTCCCTGATCTTTCCACTCTCTTGCTGTAAAGCCTCGCTCCAAACGTTTATTCTACATCAGGATAGTTATCACTGCAGCCCACAGCCTTCTGCTTCCCTCACAAACTTCTGTTTACTGTCATCCTGTGTGGTGCAGAAAATAACAGCTTTCGCAGACTTTAAAACACTAGCCTGGCTTTAGATTTTTTCTTTAATCACAATTTCATCGTGTTCTGTACAATGAAATCTGCCTGTGCTGGAAGGACGAATTTGTTTAGAAAATGGAAAATGCATGGAGACCAAAGAGTGCAGCTGCCTTCCTGAAAGATTCAGATTAAATCTGAATACGGCAACTTTAACCTGCCTACAAGACTTATTGAAATAAACATCCAAATAGCTTTGACTCTTGCACCCCGCACCTCAGGATCTTTAACGGAATATGTATAAGAAATGTTTTTCTCCCTGGCTTTCTCTCCAGGATCTCTCTCTCCTTCTGTAAACCACACTGTGGTTATTTCAGTATTATACTAGTACTGTTGTGGCAAAAACAGGTTTTGACTTTTCCTTTAATCCTCCTATTTCCATTTTCCTGTCTGTTTGTACCACGTGGAGAAAGCAGGTGATGCAGTTGTGTCTGACTCACAAGTCACGTCCGAGAAATTCCAGAGTGTTTGACTGTTAACTGTTTTTGGTAATTTATTGCAAATAAAATAATTCAAAAATAAAAATGCAATGGTTTGCAAAAGAGTACTTTTCAATAGCGAAATAATCAGACAACAATTCAAAGGCCCAGACATCAAAATGCAGGACCCGAGCTGAGCTGAGCCAAGGTCAATGACTGTGTCTGCTGGCCCCGCCTTCTCCCCATCATGCGCACCCAGCTTCAGTTCATAAGGTGGCACCCTCACCACCTGTAGAGGGCGCAGTCTTACCTATTCCAGAAACGAGAAAAGGTATAAGTAAATTATGAAAATATAAAAAACTTAAATGTGGCTCCTACAAGAACTGTAAATGAGATTAGTGTTTGGGTTCTTTTGAGTGGAAAACGAACTGTATGATGCGTGCTTGTCAATTTAGAGTCATCTGAAACCTGTGTGTGATGGGAAAGGCGTGGAGGGAGGTTGGAGTGTTTAGATGTTTACTGGGACCAGTTTTGCAATGCATTGCAATTTTTTTAATGGCAAATAAGAAAATTAGGACATTTTAGACCAGTTTGGCTGGTTTGTATGGGAGGGTGTTGTTTACTTATTTCATTGTGTAAAGAAATATTTATTTAAAGAATTTAAAACAGCTAAATGAAGGTCTCCACTGAAATTGGAACTGGGATTCTACCTTTCAAATAGAATGAAACAAGACATGAATACAAGTCTGTTAGTTTGTGTGTTTCGGGCCTGCATGTGTGTGACTGGCCTAAGGTCAGTTTACAGAACAGACGCTCCTGCGGTACGAGGTTTCATGGCAAGCTTTGATTGCTGAAGTGCGTCAGAGGAGCAAACCTTTTAATCTGTGTGAGGAAGAAGAAAGACCTGGTGCTGAGGTAGCAAAGTAAAGTAAAGTGGAACACACCACAGCGTGAAATTCTTTCTCTGTGTTTAACCCATTCACCAAGTGAAGCAGGGGCTGCCACCAGCGAGGGGCGCCGGGGAGCAATGTGTGGGGTCGGTACCTTGCTCAAGGGTACCTCAGTGGTGCCACTAGGAGTCCTGGGATTCAATCCTAAAACCTTCTGATCACAGGGCCAACTCCCTAACACCTAGACCATCAGCTGCCCCCAGAGCTCAGTCTCTGCTGGAACCCAGAGTGGAGCCAGGGACCTTTAGCTCTTCAGTCTAACGCTCTTCCAGCTGGGCTGTTTCCACATAGGACTTTTTTCTGCCCAGTTTCGAAGTCTTTAAGAGACTTTCTAGCTTGTCTTATCTGATTTTTCACAGTGGCTGCTCTTCAGGGTAACTTCTCACAAAAACTCTCAGATTGTTCTTACAAAACACACCCACCTGTTTCCCCCAGAATGTGCCATTAGCTCGGGAGCAACCAGCCAAGCACGAGATTTGCCAGTGTGGTGCAGATCTTTGTGCCAGAGAACTTTTGCAGTGTGTGACATCTGCACCAAGGTTCAGTTGTAACAACTACTGGGCTGATAACTTCACAGTGTGGATTTCTTTTCCTCTTAATATTAATAGTACTGTAGTTACAGATACAGCATAGACACGAAATACGTTCACATGTATTTAATCTATAATTTTATCCAAATTTAGACGTAAAAAGGGTGTAAATTCTACATCCTTATGGCTTCACAGGCTGTTAGTCTCATTGATGTTTAGAGTTATTCTGTAAGATTACACATTCACTGAAACATGCCAAGAAACAGTTCCAAGCTTTAAAGTCTACAGTTGACACAAATAGCTGTTAAAGCACAAACAGCTCCGTTTACTGCTGTTATCACAGAAATGGAAGTTAGCATTTTGCTAGCAGTGTCAAAATGCACAAACCACTGCTTTATATTTATATAAAATCATTCATTCATGAATTATTGGGGAACATCTTGTGCCTTATTTTTTGTTGGTTGCCCAGGGCTTACTGAGATGCATGAGGAGCGAAGATAGGTTTGCTGTTGCTGATTGTTGATCCAAAAAGTGAATCTTCTGTTTCACAAATGGCTAAAATAAGTCAATGCTGCTATGAGTCAAGTAAAGTAGAGCTTTATTGTCATCGCAGCCATAAGCCTTAAGTACACAGTGAGACCAAATATCGTCTACCTGGACCATCCGAGCAACACACAACACAACACGACATACAACACAACACATGCAACACACTCAGACAGATCAACAAAGAGGGTAAAAAATGGGGGGGGTGAATTATGATTAAACCTATATATATATATGTATATATGTATATATGTGTGTGTATATATATATATATATATATATATATATCTCACCACTATGGGGATCAGAGCTTCTAGCCGCTCTGCTCCCCGACTCTGGAACTCACTCCCGACCGAGCTCAGAAACATCAGTTCACTTTCACATTTTAAATCCGCACTCAAAACCCATCTGTTCAAGCTTGCTTTCCCTCTCTGATTCATTCCCACTG
>JBBPCX010063355.1:41698-63970 GCA_037974365.1 Hydrocynus forskahlii | reverse complement strand
TTAGTTAGCCTGTTAGCATCTCACACTGTGTGGCAAAGTTTACGATTCAAAGAAAAAAAAAACAGTTTTGGTGATAATATGCCACTCTAAAGGCCAATAAAACTCATTTATTAAATGTGGGGTTTTTTTTTCTTTGGAATAAAACTCATTTATTAAAGGTTTGTGTAGTTTTTGTTTGGAATAAACCTCATTTATTAAATGGGGATGTTGTTTTTATTCGGAATCAAACTGTTTTTCCTTTGCATTTCTGTTCATTAATATTTGCTCCTCTTGCCCACAGCATCAACTTTAACTTTTTCTCAGCTGAGGGAGGAAGGGAGCAGTTTTCCATGATGAATTTGACCTCGAAGACCTTCTGACACGTTTCCCTCTGAAGGTGTGATTCACACTGATACTGATCTGAGTTTCCCCACTGCAGGAAATGAGCCTATTAGTGTTTAACTACTTTAATTTACACACTTTCCCAGAAACCTGGAAAAGACTGATCAGTACACACACACACACACACACACACTCGAACACACACTCAAACACAATTACGCATGCAAGCACACACACACATACACACACACACACACTTGAAAAAGGCTAAGAAAAGTGTAAGAAAAGACTTCTT
This sequence comes from Hydrocynus forskahlii, assembly GCA_037974365.1. Classification (NCBI taxonomy): domain Eukaryota; kingdom Metazoa; phylum Chordata; class Actinopteri; order Characiformes; family Alestidae; genus Hydrocynus; species Hydrocynus forskahlii. The sequence continues at coordinate 63,354 of JBBPCX010063355.1, read as the reverse complement.
GGTACCAACACACACACACACACACACACACACACACTCACACAATCACTCACACACACACACAGACACACACATACACACTCACACTCAAATGTAAACACAAAAACACACTCACACACACTTGAAAGCGTCTGATTAGTGTCGAGAGACACACACACACACACATACACACATTCTCTCGCTCAAACATACACACCCTAATATACACACTATATTCATATACATATACACAAACTTCAATATATATGATTTGTATTATTTGTACAGTATACTTTTTACATTATACTGTTATGTTGTATAGCTTTTATTCTATTGGTTTTGCTGATTCTACTTTCTTCTTTTGTACTGTCCACATTGCTGCTGGGACTAATAAAGGGTTATCTTATCTTATTATAAACCTCCTACTAGGTCTTCCTCTTCTCTTCTTCCCTGCAGCTCCAGCCTCAGCATCCTCCTCCCAACACACTCAGAGTCTCTCCTCAACTTCCTTCTCCCAACACACTTAGAGTCTCTCCTCAGCATCCTTCTCCCAACACACTCACTCTCTCCTCAGCATCCTCCTCCCAGCACACTCAGAATCTCTCAGCACGCGTCCAAACCAATCTCAGCTCTCTGAAAGCAAATTTTACTGCAGGATGGCCGGCGGGGGGCGCTAGAGCTCCAGCAGTGACTTTAAACCCACCGGAGAAAAAGAACAACACATAAATGAGCATGGCGACTCCAGGGCTCGAGCTGTATCCTTTAAACCTGAACATTTTAATACTTTAAAACCTTCAAACTCACACTTTAAACTCTCTTTAAAATAATTTGTCTTTATAGACCCGCCTCTGGAACAGTGAGTGATCTGATCAGTTCAGTCTTATAGATCAAACGATCTGATGAGTCCTACAGATTTCTCTGGGTGGGTAGGGAGATCCTCCTTCTCTCCATCAGTCAATATAACTGTCCTCTTTCTCTCTGGGTGGGTTGGGTGGTCCTCCCCCTCCACTGTCACTCAGTATAACTGTTCTCGCTCTCTGGATGGGTAGGATGGTCCTCCTTCTCCCGGTCACTCCATATAACTGTCCTCTCTCTCTCTTGGTGGTTAGGGTGGTCTCCACATCACTCTCTAAGCTCATTATCCAGTTGTAAAGACCAGCTGACATATTTGAAGCTGTAAGGAAATTTCACTTTACGATTTACCTTCACGACCGAATCAAGAACTTTAGATGTTCCGTTCCCGTCTCAGCGCGAGGCCTCCATCGCAGCGCAGTCCCTGCAGCCCGACCGCGAGCCGAGGAGGGGAGGCATCACCAAGACACTCAGCGTCTCCGCCAACGTCCTGTCTGCGTGAGTTACACATGCATACACACTCACACACCACCCAAAATCACACACACACACACACACTGCAATTGCGCACACCACCAAAACTCACACACACCACACAAAATCACACACACAGACCAAAATCCAGCATCTGAAGCATGGTGGTGGTAGAAGAGGTGGTATGGTGGTATAATTTGTCTAGTGCATCAAGAAACATGATTTATGTACTTTTGTATTTCATCTGAGCCTCTAATGCTCTTCCAGGAAGTGGACGGCTGATGAGGCCCGGATCCTTCGCGTGTCCGTTGGCTCATTTTTGGATCATCTGGCGCTGGTGATGGAAACCATGGACGCGTTTGGAGAGTCAGTTCCACGGTGAAGAAGACAGGACTCGACCTAAACTGCTACTGAGAGGACACGCAGCACGTCTACTGGAGGAACGTCTTCTGATTTTTTACAGAACATTGATTCACTTCATTCTGTTATGAGCAGAAGGATGTTTTAAATCTACTCCTATTTTTGTTGTCTCTGAAATATTGTTCATGTTGAAAAATATTGTAATACAAAGCTTATTATTATTGCAGATAATTGCAATAAAAATGAACTAATGGGTCCCTTCGAGTGCCTCAACCGTTAAAGTGACATCCATTGGTTTCTGGCTGAGACCGTTCACGTCACTGATGGATCCCAGCTTGTGTATTATAGAAATAAATCACAGATGTGACTCAAAACAGTTCTGGTTTAATAGCTGAACATCTCTGCTTCGTGAAACACCTAAAACGAATTATATTATTTTAATTAAAGATACAGTTTTTTTCCAGAAGGGGAAAAATGGTGGAATCAACACATCAAGCTCCTCCTGAGGTCGGAGGTTCTCCATGAAACTTTGTCCAGCTTTCTCCAGTGGAGCTGCCAGATCAGCTTACCATTGATCCAGATGGTCTGTTGGCTGATCTGCCATTCCTGAGGAAAAGCTTTTTTGGCGAGATTTTTATCGATGGAGGGAGAGAAGTGTCCACCTAAGCACTGACTGTTTAGGAAATATCTCCTCTGCTCCTCCACGTGAAGCTGTAGATCATAAACGTATTGGGAACAAGCTCATTTTCTTCAGGCTCATATGTGTTTCATTATAATGACTCAGAGGTTCCAGCATCATCGCGAATCATCTTCGTCCACTCATCCATACTCCATGTCCATGGGTGGCAGTAGCCTAGTGTGTAAAACACTTGCCTCTGAATCCGATGACCACAAAGTCGCAGGTTCAAACTCCCCACTTTCCACCATTGTGTCCTTGAGACACTTAACCCTTAGTTGTTGCAGTGGGACTGTCACTGTCACGAATGATTGCAAGATGCTCTGGCTAAGGGCGTCTGCCAAATGCCACTTTACCTTTCATGACTGCTCCTCTTCAGCCCACTGAGACATTGCCCTCTTCTCTTTGGGGTCAGAGCTGCATTTCCTTTGGTTGGTCATTATATTACAATACGAGGAAACACTCATGTTTCAGGACAGCGTGAGAACCAGAGGAGAGTACTAAGTTCGCAAATCTTTATGTAGGAGTAGTGCAAAAAATGAATTAAAACCAAATGAAACTGCACTACAATAATAGTTTTAGCCAATAGTTCTCTTTTTGATACACTGTTTAAAAATGAGATCTACTCAGTTTTCTCCAATATAAAACTTTTATTTTGATTTTTTTTCTGTTTTTGAGATCATTCATGAATGATGAACAATATTTTGAAATCATATTAAACAGTCCATTTTCCTGTAACAGCAGAGGACCATGTTTAATCACCGCGAACCTTTTTTAACTTTGAAATAAACATGAAACCATTTTTATTTTCAAAGAACATACTGTTTTTGATTTACTGAGTTTGGATCTATGAGCCACTCACCTAGAAAAGTTCACATCACAACGGAAACTACTGGAAATGGACAGTCTGTCCTCTGGCTGTCCCATAGCAGTCATTCCTGTTCTGGACCGGCACTAAAGCTCAATACAAACGGACTTAATAGGTTTTCAGGCTTTTTTGTTTGTTTGAGGAATAAAGAGAACCATGATCAGAGAATCCGATGCATCGGCTGCTAAACCTCCAGTTACTGACGTTTTCAAAACACTGTCATTTACACTGTTTATAGCACACTACTGTCGATAAGGTGTTTTATTCCCTTTTGTGAAAACATCTTTATATAGAAGATCTGGTGATACACTGATATTTAAAACACGAGCTGAGTGTCCATCTGAGCTCGCCAAACTTTAACTCTTGTTGGCATCAGCCTTAGAAGTCATCATCATCACAGATGTCCAGATACACGTCAAAAGCTTCTCGATTGCAGTTTCCATCCGGAGTGAAGACGTATTTATGGAAGGTCCCATCGACGCATATCGCTGAAAGAGAAGAGACAGTATTTATTTAACGCTGGGCAGAACTGCTAAGATGGCCGTTCTGCCCAGTGGTCCGTTCTGCCCAGTGCCCAGTGGTCCGTCAGTCTCCACTCACCGATGACGGAGTTGACGTTCTTGGAGGTGTTTTTCCCAAAGGCACATATGCAGGCGCATTCGGCCGGAACGGTGAAACTGGCCAGAGACCACTGACTGTCCACATACTGGCCGATTACCGGCCCCACTTTCCCCACCCGGGCCAGGCTGAAGGACACAATTAAGATTGGAAAAAAACATATTTATCCCGAGTGAAATTCTTCTGTTATTAACATGCTAGTGCAACAAGGAGCATATAACAGACAATAAAAAAAGAATTACAATAAATAATTCAAATAATTAAATTAACCTGTATTGTAATTAAGATTAAAACTGTGTGGCAAAACTGAAACAACTACAAAAGGCCGAGCCATTTCAGAGCCGGTGTTTCTTACGCAGAGCGCCGGTTCAGCTTAGTGTCTTTGAGTGCAAATATGTGAACTGTCCCTTTATCACTGGACGCACACAGGAAGGACGAGTCGTGGCTGAAGTTGATGCTGGAAAACAGAATTATTGGACAGAAAGAATTCCTTGCTTAACAATAAATTGATACGTTTGAGGATTACAGAGGCGAATATTATTTTATATTTGATCTGTACTTCTATACATCACCCATCATTTACAGATATTTCACAAAAAGTACGGTGGGACATTTTTAAATGACTTTTAAACATTACAGGAGGAATTCCTGCCAAAATCATGGTAAACACAGTAAAGTAAAGTGGCCCTTTATAGTCATACGTGGACACACCACAGCACACAGTGTGAACAATGTGAAATTCTTTCTCTGCATTTAACCTTTTCATCCAAGTGAAGCAGTGGGCTTCCACCAGTGAGGGGGAGCATGCGGAGCAGTGTGTGGGGGCGATACCTTGCTCAAGGGAACCTCAATGGTGCCACTAGCAATCCTGGGATTCAAACCCACAACCTTCTGATCGCAGGAGCAACTCCCTAACCACTAGGCCACCAGCTGCCCCAAACTTTCAGACACAAAAATGTTTTTTCTTGCTAACATTATTACACATGAATGTGGAAGTCACCAGTATAAAGTCGCCGGGTCGGTTCCTCTCCGCAGCTCCACCAGCTTGTCCCGGGTCGCCGTGTCAAACAGACGGATCAAGGTTCCTTTCCGGGACGCAGAGGCCACGACGCTGCCTGGCTGGTTCAGAGCCAGACAAGCAATTTCACTCTGATGGGCGTTGATGGTGAAGGGTGCAGAAGATGTTCCAGGTTTTGTGTTGGAAAGGTCCTAAAACAAACAAAAAAAAAACACAACACAATACTTCAACATTTGCACATGGAAGACAAGATCTGTGTGGAAAAAAAAGCTTCTGATGCTTCTTGCCTTTTTTTTTTGCTTTTAATTATAAATACAAAAATAAATATAATAATGTAAAATTTAGTAATATAAAAACAATTCTGGCTCAGTAAATAAACACAGAGAAGAACCTTCTCTTTAAACTCCTGAGGGTCAAATGTGCAGGTGCCACTCACCAGATACTGAACTAATAATTCAGCACAGCTGCGATGAACAAAACCACTTCTCCTGTCTCACACCTGATTCTGAAGAATGTCAGTACTAAACACAGATACTACTGAGTACGTCCTGATATTTATTCTATCACTTTTTACTTTTTTACTTAGGGTTAAAGCATGTTTTCTGTCACAAACTTACTAAACTTCAATAAAACTTCAATTAATCTGACTTTTATACTAACTAATTATTAATTAGATTATTGCTGTTTATGCCAATTCGATGCTTAGGAAACATCAACAGCAGTATATTGTCTTAACATCTTAATATTGCAATTGTACAAAAGAATTGTAAAGAACTTGGTTTAGAATCTTATTTTATTGTTTTATCTTTCCCGGTTTCTTTATTCTTTTTCCTTTTTTAAAGTAAACTGCTCTGTTTGGTTTTATCCAGCTGTAAACTGTTAAATTGTTTAACTGGCTCTTACCAAGCCATTTATGGGTATGGCTGAATGTGTAGCTGCATTCATGTGCTGATATTTTTGATTAAACCAAAACATACAGTCACACGCATCTTTTTTTCATATTACTGACCTGAAATTTAGTGTTTAGAAGTTTGTTTTATGCGCGTGCTGCGTGTTTTGCTCTGTGTTTGTTTCTTTGTGTTTAGTTTTTTTGCCTTTTTCTCTGTCCTCGGCATCCGTACGCATCATGCCACAGACACCCTCTTCAAAGAGATTTCAAAGGGGGCTTGACCATTCTCTCTCTCTCCAAATGTATTTCTGATGTGTCTAGACCAATTTTTCAAAAATCAATACTCGGCCCCTGATCAACCGATCACAATGTTTTATAGAAGCGCACTGCACCCGCACGGGTGTTTTGACATTGGAATAGTCCTGAAATTCAGCACGAGCTCCGTGGAGAAGTGGCGCCTATTTTGGCTATAAAAAGGATAATAATAATAATAATAATAATACATAAAACTTAAGAAGAACAGTAACACTAATTAAGCTGTTATTATTTGGCCAAGTGTTTTACCACTAACTGTAAACTGCCACATTTGTGTCCAGGGAAGACCAGCAGCTGCTTCTCCATGCTGGGGGACAAATCACACAGTCCTAGGAGAAGCAAACATCAGTTTTACTTCCAGGAGCCTGAGATCACCTTCACACATCATTCTGAACATAAACAAACAAAAGGAAGCACCTTTTGAATTATCTCGCGTGTCAAACTCAAACAGCTTCACCGGGTTTTCTGGAAAGCTGTATACGTAGATCCTGTTCTTCAAGACCAGGATGATTCTTTAAAATACACAAATAAGCATCAATCACATCGTTCTACTCTAAGAGAAGTTTCACTTCCAGGAGATCACGAGAAAAACAGTCTTGCTCTTACTTGTCGTGCCTCATGCGAACAGCTAGAACAGGTTTGGTGAACGTGAACTCCAGCACTAATTTATCCTTAGTGTCTCGGACCTCGCGAGCATCATCCCAGATCAAAACTGCGGCGAGAAAACAGTCACGGAAGATTTCAACAGGACAGAGGAACAAAAAATAGGCCACTCACAGTCATTCGCTTACATACAGTCATCTAACAACACACTGTAACATAGAAATTAAACTTCTTTTTTTAAAAATCACACAAAAACACACTTTGGCTCATTATATCTCATAAATCACCCATTTAAGCTAAATATAACTGATGAAACACATGACTGTTTGATAAATCATTCATTGTTAATAATAATCTAAATAAAGAACTCTTTCTCTATCTGGGCATCTCCGTGGTGCGATCAGTTAGTTGGTTGGTGGTTCGAGCCCACCCAGGGATGTGGCTGTTGTCATTTTTGCTGCTGGCCTGGTGGATAGGGGGTTGTCCCTGCGATCAGAAGGTTGTGGGTTTGAATCCCAGGACTGCTAGTGGCAGCACTGAGTTACCCTTGAACAAGGTATCGTCCCTACACAATGCTACACTTGGTGAATGGGTTAAATGCAAAGAAAGAATTTCACATTGTTCACACTGTGTGCTGTGGTGTGTTCACATGTGACTATACGGGGGCCACTTTACTTTATCTGGCTCGTAAACATTGGGCTGTGGTGACCAAGCAATCAAATGATCATTGATCCACAAATAGCACAACAGATTTGATATGCTACATTATTTGGTTGTGTTAATTCAGCATTTTACAAAAAGATTCAGCCAATTAGATTTTACGACCAAAGTAAACTTTTGTCAATAAAACACTTTAAGATACTCTTTAAAAAAGTGTGTGAACTTAAATATACCAGATATCTCAGAGAACTTTGGGTTGACACCTCCACCCACAACGGCCAGGAGGTTTGAACGATGAAGCATCGAACAGTGAGCAACGCTTCCAACTTGTTCATGGTCTGTAAAACACAAATAAAAAAAATCAACTGCAGTTTTTAAATAAATAAGTATTTTAATCAAAAACTAGACAGAAAAACATTTCCTGACCTAGATGTCCTTTCTCCATCAGGGGCTCCACGTTGTAAATCCGAACTCCGGTCTCCATGGCACAACAGAAACAACCTGAAAAACAGAAGAGGGTCAGAAACGCAGAACCACAAACTACAGCTTCTCTTCACTACTGAAGAACAACTTGAAAAACGGCCTCCAGAACAATCTCCAGAACAACCTCCAGAAATATATTCAGAACAACTTTCAGAACAGCCTCCAGAACAAATCCTTCAGAAAATCCTTCAGAACAATCCCCAGAACAGACTCCAGAGCAACCTTCAGAACAAACCCCCAAAACGGCCTTCAAGACAGCCTCCAGAACAATCTCCAGAGCAACTTCCAGAACAACCCCATACCCAAATCAGCCTCCAGAACAATATCCAGGACAGAACAAAGTGTAAACGTGTAAAGTTAAAGGTGTAAAGGAGTAAAGTTATACTCACTCTGGTCCTGGTTGAACTGAAGGCTGTTCACTCCGCGCTCGTGACTCATATTTCTGAATAACACGGGGATCAGATAATCTAGAGGAGGAGAAGAAGGTAAATAGCAGTCACTGTTAATGTTTTTCTTGTTGAAGGTCAGACTTGAGCATCTTCTCAGTCCGATCACTCCTCCCGATCTGATCTGTTTGACAGGGGCGGTTCTAGAAGAGACTGTCTGAAGAACGCTGTTAAAACTGAAAGGAGATTTCAGGTGAAACGTGTTCTCTGCAGCAGCAGCTGATGTTGTTGTTGTTGTTGTTTTGTCCTCTTCCTCATCTTCATTCAGCAGCGCCCCCTCTCCGACTGGAGTATAGACATCAACTCAAAGCACACAAAAAAGTCTCAGATATAATAATAATAATAATAAAGATACGTGTTATTGTTAATATCATCATCATCACCATCATCATCAGCAACAACACCACCAACGACAATAATAACAATACATTCAAAAATAATTATTATAACACGGAGGATTATAAAAACCTAAGAAAAAGGTAACAGCTTTCATTTCAGACCCGAGCCCAAAAACCTCCGTCCCGCAGTGGGTTAACTGTCCACATGTTGATGAAAGTATAGCTTTTATGATGAATAAATGATAAACTGTATCGGTGAAAAAAGAAATTAAAAGAGTCTTCTGAAGCTGCGGTTAGTGGTCAGTTTCAGGCGGAACAAACAGCGGGAGAAGAAACACGGCGGGCTGTTTAACGGGTCGGACAGTCAGACACGCGTGTGTACAGAGATCCATTTTCTGGTGAAAATTTTTATTAATGTCTCGGCCTCCCGGCCTCCTGTCTCTCAGACCTCTCCATCATCAGGGAGATTAGTGACACTTGATCGTGGAGAAATAACAGGCTGTAAGGTTAATGTTTTAATGTTAAAAACCAAACCAGAACGCAGCAAAACCATCAAAACACCGGGACTTTAAAGAGGAACTGGAGAGAAACCTGCAGACCGTAAAGAGACTGGAGAACTTGAAATCTGGACCATCTGCAGGGTTCTGATTCCCTGTGGAAGGGAACAGAGAGGAGGAGAGGTGATACAGGTACAGAGACAAAGACACATACACAATACATTTATACAAAAAAGAGACCACTGCGATGTATTTTTAAACCAGCATCTCTGAGTATGACAACCATGCTTTGCCAGTGTCCGTTAAATTCCTACGCAAATACCTCATTCTGTTTTTTGAGGTACTGATTGGTGATCACCTGAATCAAACCTTATTTAATGAGGAAACATATAAAAAACACTGCTGTGATCAACACTCTCCTCTCACAATGTGACCAGTTGGGTGGAAAAACTCTACTAGAAGTTCGTCAAATGTAATTATTGCCATTTTGTTTAAGGACGAACAAGAGATTTGTTTTCATTAATTATTCAAGTTCTGTAAACACTGCACCGTTTCTCTTACTTTGAGGTTTTGTCGTTTCCTTTAAAAGAACAATAGTTTTATTTGGAAATTTGGAGACACTTTGTCAGCAGTTCTTAAAAACTAAGGCAAAGCTGTTCAGTTCAATACTTGCACCTATAAAAGATAAAAGCTGAGAAACTGAACATTTTTGTAGTGGTCTCTTATTTTTTTCCAGCGATATAAAGAATCTTGAGGAGAGAGCAGATGTTTTTATTGATTTTATTTCTCTGATGTTGCTCTTTCTCTCCTCCCAGTGACAGAATGACTCGCTGGGCGAGAGCCAACAATGTTCATAAACACAAAGCAGCCGGCGCGACGCCGTGGAGCGAGCTGAGGGCAGGAGCCGGAGGGGCCGCTGATAGTAGGACAGGCTCTTCAGACTCACGTTCCTGTGATGGAGCATCACACAGTTCACAGCATGTTCATCAACGTGGTGGTGGAAAGAGAAATAATAAAAGGAAACATCCCGATGTGAACGGGTTTCTGGACTTTTTAAAACAGACAGGACAGTTAGAAGTGGAGGGATCTCGGAAAGGAGCCTCTATGGAGCCGGATGTGAGGGAAGCAGTTGCCACAGCCTTCAAAAAAGATCAGAGAAGAGAAAATCGGAGGGTTAAGAGACAGAACTCTAAAAAAACCAATATGGTAAGCAGATGAAGGTATTATGGTGGGGTCGTGAAAAAGAACATTTGTTATTAGTGTGGTTGCGGAAGTTTATTAGTCTGATTCTTACGTTTTATTATTATTAATTAGTGATGGGCCGATCCACGTTTTTCCAGTTCCGGTCCAATTCCGATACACGACTGCCGATACTGATACAGATTCTGATATAATGCATCTTTTTACTTTATTATTAGCATTATTTTTAATGAAATTGTGCTGTTTGCTAGTAAGGTTACATCACAGAATAAATAAACTACTAACCACTTATTAGAAGAGCAAAAAATATACTCAACTACATTGAATTTAAAGGGATTCTAAAGGAATTTGTCACACTTCAGAAAAAGGCAGCAGCAACAGCTGTTAAAATTTGTAAATAACAAAAACACAACAATCTTGGCTGAATCATCTAAATAGGCCAGTAGTATGTACACTCTAGCAGCAACAGTTGTGTAGACAAAGTGCAAAACTAATACATTCTAAATTACGTGAATTCGGAGACACGACAGGGGCGGACTGTAATCTAACCACTTCTGTATTTAAGGTGGACCGGCCGAGTTACGAGATGCCCAAATTTTGCCACTGTATGTTTTGAGAGATGGGGAGAGGGCAAACACAGCCAACAAAACACACAAAATAGCCCCTGAAAGAACCCCAAAGAGGTCTTGAGGGAGAGCTAAGAGTCTTCTCTGATATTCCCTTCGCTTTTGGTTTGTCTGCTGTAAATTTGTTGTGTTTTTGAAAAACGTCAACGAGCGTCTGCTGCCTGGTGCCTTTTCACCTGTTTGCTAGCCGTACTCTTTGTCGTGAAATCTCTGCAGGGGCTTGATTAAATTTGTTGTATTGTATGACTCAACCGTACGTCCACCCATTGGCACACTGGCTTTGCATACATTGCAAGTAGCCGCCGTGCTTTTCGGGGTTTTCAAATTCTAGTATCTCCTAACGAACGACATTTTGTTCAAAACAAGGCTCGCTCAGATTGCCGCGGGTTCATGGTATGGGGCGGTGACGCGTCTCGTATTACAGCGTCGAGTTTAGGGTCCAGCGCAAACTGGAATATAGAGATCGGGGCTGTCCGACCGATATTGGATATCGGATTTACGGCTATATCGGACCCGATACCAATATCATATCGGATCGGGTCCATCTCTAATTATTATTATTATTGTTATTTTTATTCTGCCTGTTTTCTGGAGCTGCTTCTCCTCTTAGAGCTTTTGAAATATGAGCATGGTATCAGCGTCAAAACATCCGTTAGTATCAGGTGTTTTGCGCTTGTAAACTGTTAATCGATCAGCTGATCAGTGGCCGAGTGTTAATAGTGTAAAAATAATTTTTTATGGTCGAGTTGCCTCCGTAATGACTAAGGTCGATAGAGGACACCTCGTTTTGAATCGATGCGGTGAGAGAGCCAGGTGGTGTGACACAGGGAACCTGAGGACAGAACAAAAGGTGAAAAATCCAAACGCGAAGAAACAAACACGGAGGAAAACACACAGTATGCTCTTAGAGCGGACGTCCAGATGGTAAAACACGTTCGTGACTGTTCATTGTGGTTTAATTAAATATTATCAGCCTATGAATGCTGCTACGCAGTCAGTCGTATCCACAAATGGTTTGTTAAGAGCCGGCCTACCCCCTGCACCCCCTGATAGCATAGCGGGTAGAGCGCCTGTTTCTGAACCAAAACTTGCGAGTTTGAGACTGGAAGCAGTTTTTTTACACTTTTTCTGCCCACTAAACCAATGTGTGGGTGGTCTCAGTGTCTCCACACACTGGTTTTATAGCAACCACGCAATCACACTTCACATTTTCTTGCGGAAATGCGTCTTCTAGTTATAAATGTTGTATTTCTTCTCCGTGTTCAGGTGTGCTTTAACTGCAGGAGGCCTGGCCACGGACTGGCTGACTGCCCAGAAGCTGATAACGACGAGGAGCTGGGCAGAGGGATCTGCTACCGCTGTGGCTCCACAGAACATGAGATCCAGAGGTGCAGAGTTAAAGTGGACCCTGCTTTGGGTAAGAGTGGGAAATCATTTTCTCCGGCTTTTGAAGTTTAAATGTAACAGATCTGCACACATCAGAAAAGTACGTGAAAACATTACACAGACGGATGACGTTGTTTACATGTTCGTTTGTTTCATGCGGCAATTTAAAATTCCCTCACAAAACTTAACAAATGACTAATCTAATCTGAATCAAAAAGATTTGACATCACCTGCAGAACCAATATCTGGAAAAAGTTTCATCTCTGTCAACATGCTGTTCAAGCAGGCGCCCCATTAATTAATGAACTCGCTCTCCTTTCAGTCACTCTACAACTTAACCAGTTTCTTTTCCTCCTCCTTTTTTCTCCTATTCTCTACCCTTTCTATCTTCATGAACAAGTAAAAACCACAGTTCATAATAAGCAGTATGTGTACTCACAGCGTGTGAGATGTGTGTGAAAGCTCTACGATATGAAGAAAAAAAAAGATTTTTCTTTTTTTCCCAGGTGCTTTTCCTTTTGCGAAGTGTTTCATTTGTGGGAAGACCGGTCATCTGTCCAAATCCTGCCCTGACAACCCCAAAGGACTGTACACTGCAGGTGTGTCAAAATTTTTTAATGATTGCCTAAGTTACTACTATTAAAAAAAAAAAAAAATCCCTTCCTAACTCTTACTACTAACTCTTGACTTTCTTTGACAGGTGTTGTTTGACAGGTGTTGTTTAGGTGTACCGAGCATGCAGTATCTTGGTTGAGTTGTGGGTGATTGACTTAAGTGTAGTTTTACAGGTCTAAGATACAGATGTAGACTACTTGAGCACTGATGTACGTCGCTCTGGATAATAGCGTCAGCTAAATGCCATAAATGTAAATGTAATGAGAAAGAAACGCTGTGCAGTGCTGTGGCATATGTAAAGCTCTAACCTGTTTTCCTATTTGTCCGCTGATTGGGAGATGGTGTTTAAATGAAGTGTGTGGTTCTCTGTGTGTTTGTGGTGGTGTTCAGGGGGCTGCTGTCGAGTGTGTGGTTCAGTAGAACATTTCCAGAAGGACTGCCCCGAGCACCAGAACTCAGGTGAGGTCCTTGTCCCTCTTTGTCCTGTGGGGTCTCTCGCCCATCACTTTAAATTAGTTCAGAAATCAGAAGAATTTCACTTAACAGATCCTCCGATTTATTCTGAGTTTTAAAATGAGATAAAGGGTTATTTGTTTATTGATTGAGTGATTGACATGTAACACATTTAACACATTTTTTTCCAGAGATGATTAATAATAATAATAATAATACACATCTTTTGATCTTACTCTAGTCTTCACTTTAGCCTGAATGTCCTCTTTAAGTAGAGATCTTTGGTTTAGTGGCATAAATTATTCTATGTAATATAATGTCATTTTTCATTCTGAATGTTCACGTAGCAAATTCCATCACCCTCAAGCGTCTGTCCAACCAGACGAGTGCAGATCAAGAAGACGTCCATGTTTCTGTGAAGCGTGCGGCTTCCAAGAAGATGAAGGTGGTGGTGTTCTGAACCTGCTCAGAATTTGGTTCTAGAAGGAGTTCTACATGTTTGACTTCAGAGCTTTGGCTGTGATTACAGAACGTCACATGCTGAAATTACTGAGGAAAGTACACATTCAGTAAAAAAAAATGTAAATCAGAGATATCTATACTGAGCTTTAAATAAAAATCATAAGCTTTTATTCAGACACCGATTTGGCTTCAATTTGAAACAATTTTGAAGATGAGTTTTGTGCTGCCGGTTATTTTCGGTGCAATGAAATCAACATTAAAACGTCAGAGTTCTGGATTAATGTGATATATTTACAATGGCAAAAAAAATCAAGGCATTTTCTTTGTTTGACCCTTCAAAAGATCTTTAGGAGAAGTTAATTTTTGTAGGGTGAATGGGGGGAAAAAAATATTCTTAAAAGATCCACACAAAGATTGAAGATCTTAGAGGCTCCATAACATCCAACTGATCTACAAAAAATAACTAATCAGAAGGTTTTGACTGATAATGACCAATTTTCAAGCATCACACTTTTTATTTATTACCTAAAACATAGGGTAGTTCTGGGTCAGTCTTTAGAATTATCAGCAGTTTGTCTCTTTCTTCACTGCGTGATCTCTGGCAGCGCAGCGAGATGTTTTATTCTCCTCTTGTTCTGTTTTACTGTTTATTCAGGAGAGATTTTTTCTTAGAATTTGAGACTTAAGGTTCTACATGCTGTTAATAAGGGAATTAAGGTCAAAACAGGTAAATAACTGTCATTAGAGCATGTTCTGCACAAAGGGGTCGATTTCAAGTTCAGGTCTTCACAGAAATCACTGGAACAGATGGAGTCAAGAAAAGGTCACATGTGTTCTCCTGAATCATCCAAATGTTTGAATTATGTTTCTTAGTGTAAATAAAATCCTTTTTATTCATCTAGCAAGAAGTGAGCAGGTGGGTCTAGCAGCCTTTTGGAAAGAGAAGCAAACATCTATAGAACTGCCCCACCTTCATAAAACACCAAAAGAGATGAACAGGCCATGGAATATGAACATCTAAACAGGTCCTCTACTCAATTAAATACTGGAATACAAACTCCTGGAGGTCAGAAAAAGCATTTTGAGGACAACTGGGAAGATCCACCTGGAGAAACACCTCACAACTGAGTTTCTTCTCCCTCAGGTCCAGGATTTAATCCAGTAGAAATGAGGCAGGACCTGAAATGTGGACCATTGATGCAAGAAGGTCCATCAACATCACCGAGGCAAGGCAGTTCCTCGAGGCGGAACGGGCCAAAACGTCAAAGTGTTCAGAAAGAAGTTGTTCGTCCATCTTTCTCCAGAAAGGAAATGCAGGCCATGGCTGTTTCCTCCAGAGACTTGGACCAGCCCGCTAAACTCCCGGCTACGTACGGCAACACTCCCTGTGTCACTTGGTTGTAGTAAGAGACCTACAGGAGAGCAGATACAGATTTATTTTCATGAACCATCTAATCAGCACTTGGTGTACTGAAAGTACTGAAAATACTTTTTGGTACCTGATATAAAATGTGCATCACTTCATATGGTGATTTATAGATATAGTTGAGACATTCATAACTTTATGATCTGTACTATAAGTAAAGTAATATTTGCATGTTTACTTTCATAGTTATGTAGTACTGGGGTTCTCAGTTCTAGCAAACTCAGCTGCACATTTTTTGTGTTTTCATCACTTCACACACCTGACTCAGCCAGCAAGGTCAGCAAGCAGCTTTCTAATTAATTACTGAGTTGATTCAGATGTGTTGGACGAGCTGAAGTACTAAATGTGATGTTGGATCACCAGCATTGGGAACCCCTGATCTAGTACATCTTAATACCATGAAATATAAAAGGATACAAAGATGATAAAAACTTTGGAACTGAAAAGACTTTGACAGCACTACAAGGCCTCTTTTCCCCCTGTGAAGCCAAAGGTTTCTCAGGGCTGTACCATGTGTGGTGTGGAATCATGAGACCAGTTGCAGGTTCTTCCATCTGAAGTACTACTGAATCAGAACCAGGAAAAAAACTCTCAAAAACCTACACCAGACAGCGGCACATGTCTTTCAGATGCACACACGAATTAGCCCCAAATTTAAACCACTGCAGGAGAGGAGCTGTGATGAAGTGTTTCCAGTGTCTCC
Organism: Hydrocynus forskahlii; assembly: GCA_037974365.1. Lineage (NCBI taxonomy): Eukaryota > Metazoa > Chordata > Actinopteri > Characiformes > Alestidae > Hydrocynus > Hydrocynus forskahlii. The sequence goes on along the minus strand of JBBPCX010063355.1, from coordinate 47,407 downwards.
CGTTGTATTATACACTATATGGACAAAAGTATTGGGGCACACCTTTTAATCACTGAATTCAGGTGGCCCCTTACTTCCAGCTCAATCAAGCAGGTCTTGCGAGAGGTTCAGTGGTCAGAACCTAACAAAAGTGCTCCAAGGCACGGAGAAACAGAGAACTGGCGACGGGGTCCTGACTAGAACTGATCCAGTTGATCTGGCCAGCAGTTTTGCTGCTGATGCTGGAAACGCCAGCCTGATTTGTAACTAAACTGTTCGCAGCAGACATGACGTACAATATGTTGGAAAGTACATTGTATACGGGTGTACTTCATAAATTGCGAGCTCTTTGTGTAGGTGCAGCAATGATGAAGTGATTCATGATGTGGTTGCATTTGTGTTTGTGTGGTGCACCTTGCATGATGAAGCTCTTAGTCTGTGAATGAGGAATCCTGCACATTTCACTTCACTCCGAGCGAAGTTTTCTTCAGGCTGAACAGAGTCCACTGTGATGGAGCGGAGGGCGACTATATAGGGGTCCCTGTAGGGGGGTGGATGGGGAGGTTAGCAGTGGGCAGGATCATGAACATGGTGGTATAAATGGTTTGTAAGAATTCAGGTGACCCTACCCCTCTTTGCAGGGTGGTCTTTTTGACCGCAGGATCACAAAATCTCTTTTTTCCCCATTGACTTCGCAACATTTAATGTGGTAGAGTCTTTCTTCATCTGTTTTCTCATCATCTGCTTCAACCTCCTCACAGTTCCTGAGCACAGAAGATTTTACTAATTAGATTAAGGTTCACAAACTTGTTCGGACACAGGATCACGTGTTTGTAATTAGGTTTGCTTTCATGTTTTCAGCACCTACAGGTACAGTTTGTCCCAGTGGGGGCGCAGTGTGAGGTCAGAGAGCACGGAAAACGCCCAGCAGGCTGGAATCTGCACCTCCATCTCCACCTTCACACACAGCGGCTCAGGGTCCTCGTGCAAGAACACGCTGATCTAGAACACAGGGGTGTGCTTGATGATGATTGGCTGGCGTGGTGTTAAATAACATTAAACACAAAAACGCGAGGCGCTCTCTGATACCCTGCTGCTGATGCTGCCGGGCTCCCAGCTCTGCTTCGCCGCCAGGATGGTCAGAGCGGCGACGTTGTTGTAGCTCACAAAGACCTGAAGAGTAGAAGAGACATAATGAAGGTGCAGAATTATGAACTAATGTTCTGAAGATAATCACAAAATCCACAATGACCATTTTACACTATATAGACAAAAGTATTGGGACGCCTGACCATTAAGCCAACAGGGACTTGCATACAAATACATAGACTTTAAAATGGAGTTGGTCCCCCATTTCTCGCTATAAGAGCCTCCGCTCTCCTTGGAAGGTTTTCTACAAGATTTTGGAGTTTCTATGGGAATTCATGCCCATTCATCTGTAGGGCATTAATGTGGTCAGCCAAAATAATTTGTACTTTATTCTTTATTTACTCATCGTATTGCTGAAACTGAAGCTCGGCCGGAGTTTTTAATCCAGGACACAGCAGCAATAAGTCCAGCAAACGTAATAAATCCTCCAGGTTCCCAGGTCCTCAGGTTCCAGTGATCAGGGGACCAGGATGGCCGGGTCAAAAGTTTCATTCTGTGGTCACAGAACCATTTTGTGGCTGACTGTTTTGGTTTCTCCTGGAAGATCCAACCAGGACCCAATTTTCTAATTTTCAGAGGCAGATCATCTCAGAGTACGTCCTAGAAACCCTCACTAGGGTGGTGGGTACCTGGAGCTTATCCTGGAGCCAGCGGGCACGCTCACACACTCACACCTATGGTCAATTTAGAATCCCTATTTCACCTGACATACATGTCTTTAGACTGTGGGAGAAACCAGAGACCCCCGAGGGGGACCCAGATTTGACCCCCCAACCCTTGAGGTGTGAGGAACAGCGATACCCACTGTGCCACTGTAGGGCCTCTAACGTTTTTAAACAGTTTTAAATACATCCTCGGATACGTTTCGTGTGTATTACCTGATTGCTTCTGCACCACGGCTCAGAGGAAGGTCCGCTGTCCTTTGAGTATAAAACATGTTTTCTGGGCACACAGAAATAAAGTAATAATTTGCAAAAATAGGAACGACTTCACTTAAAACATCAGATAAAATCAGTCTCTGAAGACGTACCTGACTGTGCGGATTCTCCTCCTCACAATCGCAGCAAAGTATCTCCTCTCGCCGTCCTTCAAACACACAGGAGTTTCAGTGTCGGGGTTTTAATCCAAAGGACTTTACGTGAATATTTTCTCACCTGTGTGGTGAATGAGACGTCTGGAAAGACTCTTCTTCCTTCTTCGCCTCCTGGCATTTGGTAGATGAGGAAGGCACTGTTGATGTGCCGAGACCTGCCGTTGTTCCACTCAGAGCAGTTAAACGCCTCCACCCGGACGCCCACCTCCACACTGACACACAACGCACGTCTTTATAAACTATTTTATCATCCAAAGTACACTATATGAAAGAAAGTATTGGGACACACCTCTAAATCATTGAATTTAGGCGGCCTCTTACTTCCAGTGAAGGGCAATCTTAAGGCTTCAGCCGACCAAGACACTCTCTACAATGCCATGCTTCCAACTTTGTGGATACAATTTAGGGAAGAACCTTTTCTACTCCAGCATGACTGTGCCCCGGTGCACAAAACGAGCTCCATAAAGACATGGCTGGATCAGTTTGGTGTGGAAGAACTTGACTGGCCACACAGAGCCCTGACCTCAACCCCATCCAACACCTTTGGAATGAACTGGAACGGAGATTGCGAGCCAGGCCTTCTCATCCAACATCAGTGTCTGACCTTATAAATGCTCTACAGAATGAATGGGCTCAAATTCCCACAGAAACTCCAAAATCTTGTGGAAAGCCTTCCAAGAAGAGTGGAAGCTGTTATAGCTGCAAAGGGGGAACAACTCCAAATTAAAGTTTATGCATTTGAATGCAATGTCATTAAAGTCCCTGTTGGTGTAATGCTTCAGGCATCCCAATACTTTTGTCCATATAGTGTAGGTAAATGTTTATTCCTAGTTCAATTATTACAATAAACACAAACATTACAATAAACGCAAATAAACAAAGGACGGTTTTTTGAGGTTTGAATTGATGTAAAGCTGCTTTATTGCTCAAACATTCATTTTGCATTGCTTCATTAAGAGAATTTATTGGAGTTGAATAAACAAGGAATCTGGTTTTCTCCACATTATTTTGTAGGTTGGAGAAACTAAAACACGCACAAACGTGTAAAAAGATTTAAAATAAACATTTAAAATGCTCTAGTGATGAAAGTGGGGCGGACGTTAGATTCTGCAGGGTATTCTATATTTCTGAAGTACTGTCAACAAAAGCCATAAAACAAAACATGACTAAAAGTGAATAAAACTAGATTTTCTAAGTGAATACAACTAGGTTATTTTACTACTCCTTGCCTGTAAAGAAGAGTCACTTCTTTTTAACAAAAATGTGTGTGTGTTAGGGGGGCTGCAGTTAAGGGCACCTGGTCTGGAAGGTGTTATTAACCGCTGCTTTGAAGACCAGTCTGTCTCCCACTGTTGAGGGACCCCTGAAGCGGAACATGTCGACGGCTCGGAGGGACGGGTAGAATCCGCACAGACGACTGAGCAGGTCAGAGGACAAATAAATCAGTCTTATAATCCTGCACAGATATTAATTATTGATGAACGATCTCCAGTTTGTGATTGGTTAATGTCTCTACCTCGCTGCCAAAGATGCTGCACCCTCCATCCAGGCCATGATCTGTCCTCCAAACGTGCTACCATGGTGATTAGCATGTGGTGGCAGGACCAGCTCAGTGCTCTCGACCCGGGTCACTTCGGTCGACATACTTGCAGCTTCCACTTTTCTTTGGGCCATACCTTAATCAATACAATTATTTTTCATGCATTTTTTGTTTTCTGTACACGAACAGTATGGAAACAGTGACCAATAGATGTTGTCCACAGTGTTAATTGATTGTTTTTGAGTACTTGGAGTTATAAATATTCTACCAAAATATGAGGAATGGAATATTTGGCTCTTATTTTCGGATGTTGGTTATTAACGAATTTATTATTATTAATTAATGGTTTCCATTTCTGGATGTGAAAACACAGATCAGAGATGTCACACATTTGAAAAAAGCAAATGGTTCCTCTTTCGGTCTGTGTTCTGGATATAGCACTGGAGCAGCTGGTGGTCCACTGGTTAGGGGTTTGCCCCTATGATCAGAAGGTTGTGGGTTTGAATCCCAGAACTGCTAGTGGCACCACAGAGGTACCTTTGAGCAAGGTACCGTCCCCGCACACTGCTCCCCAGGCGCTGTGTTCCTGGCTGCCCACTGCTTCACTTGGTGAATGGATTAAATGCACAGAAAGAATTTCACACTGTGTGCTGTGCTGACAAATGGACGCTTTACACAGAATTAGGTTCTTCTGTGTTCTCGAGACATTCTGAATCCCAAGGGGTATAATGATTGTTTATGTGTAAAACACTCATTTACAGTCCTATTAAAAATGATCACCTTCATTTCTCAAATCTCATAACATCTACCTGCAGATCTTGCATGTTCCTACTTCCCAACCCCAGGAGACGAGTGGGGTGAAGGAACTGACCGTTGTCTCTGAGGGTGTGGTAGTTTTTCATCAGGTTGTTAAAAGCCTCTTCGTTACAGAGACGGAGTCTGCGTCTTTCGGAGGCCAGCGAATGTTCCAGCTGTTCCTCTGCGGTTCCCTGTGAGTCCACTGGTCTTAGAACCACCTGAAACACATGGACACATTTAACTGTGGAAGCTGTGGAAGAAAATCCTAATAAGAGGAAAAGCCCCGGGTTTGTTACCTTTTGCGTTTCCATTGGTTTTCCAACAAACGTAGAAAAGGCCACACAAACCCTCTTCAGAACTCCAGTCCCGACGTCCTGAACTGACACATGGATCCCCACCTGTGAGATAATGAGCATCCCAGTCTGATTAAACACCTGCCGGTTTAGGAGAAGAGTGCAGTGTAATTAAACTGTCTTGACTGGCCTTTACCTCCATGCTGGTGTTGAAAGCTCTGTTGACTCTGGCCTTTATCTTGATAACCTGGCCCACTCTGATAGTATGAGATATGAGTTTTGAAATTATTACGAAAATCAGTGTGATGGAGAGATAAGTGAAGGGTCATGAGTGAAAGAAAAATACCTTACTGTCTCCTCAATCTGTATATCGTCCACTGATGCTGTCACACACGCCACGCCTGCGTGTTTCTCAGCTGACAGAAGAAAAGAGGAGAAACACTGGAGTTCTAGAGAAGGTATACAGACCCTTTTCTCCCCAAGTGTGTGGTGTTTGTATTAGAAGGAGGACTGGAGGAAAAAGCTCAGTAAAGCACCTCACTGGCTTAAAGTCCTTTTAGGATTAATCTTTCTTCATCCTTCTGATTATGAGCAGGTGAAAGGTGGATAACCTCAGATGGCATCAGACCCACTCCAGCTCCACAGACTCACTCCAGCTCCACAGACCCACTCCAGCTCCACAGACCCACTCCAGCTCCACAGACTCACTCCAGCTCCACAGACCCACTCCAGCTCCACAGACTCACTCCAGCTCCACAGACCCACTCAGTTCGCCAGACTCACTCCAGCTCCACAGACCCACTCAGCTCCACGGACGCACTTCAGCTCCACAGACTCACTCAGCTCCACAGACTCAC
>JBBPCX010063355.1:0-35162 GCA_037974365.1 Hydrocynus forskahlii | reverse complement strand
GGTGTCTGGTGTCTGGACTCTGGGCTGGGTCTGTGGTGTCTGGTGTCTGGACTCTGGGCTGGGTCTGTGGTGTCTGGTGTCTGGACTCTGGGCTGGGTCTGTGGTGTCTGGACTCTGGGCTGGGTCTGTGGTGTCTGGACTCTGGGCTGGGTCTGTGGTGTCTGGTGTCTGGACTCTGGGCTGGGTCTGAGTGAGGCAGAACTGCTGCTGTTGCCAGGGTACACATCCAGCAGGTGGCCTCAAAACCCCAAGAACAAAGACGTTTTTCAGTTGCAAAAAGAGAAGTGGGCTTTATTCTTTTTCACTTGAGAGAAAGACAACTTTAATCCAATGCCCACAAGGCAGCAGGTCTCTTTCGTGTCCTCCTGCCTGATCTGATAAACCGTTTAATGTGGAGGGGGGTGGCTGACAAGGAGGTGTTATTTTATAAAAAGTCCTTGAAATTTCAGTGTTGCTTTTATTACTTTAACGGGCGCTCTGACAACCGTGTGAAACCACAGCAAGCCGAACTCATGTCTGCAATCTTCTTGAGGGGAAAGATCCCCTGGAGATCCAGTAAAGAGCTCAGCATCACAGATGATGTAAGCCCTTGAAGGCTCCAAGCTTGCTGCCAGCTTTGCTTTCTGTTTCTTGAGCCCCTTCTTTCTTTCTCACCGAGTTTCTGTTCCAGCCAGATGTTTCTCATTAGAGCTGAGAGTCAGGCTGTACTGTTTGAGCCCTTTCAGAGCTGCAGCTCTTTCACTGCTTTGAGAAGAAGAGCAGGATATGCATTACGTGCTTTAAATCACTTCACAATTCCTAAATCTGTCAGAGATTTATCTGCTTCTTTTCAGGAATTGTCTCTCCATGTGTGGAGGTAGGAGGAGAAGAAATTGCAGTAATTAACATCCACCTTTAAGACTCCACAGTGGTGAAGATCTCAGTGTGCATTGTTACCCCTCTGGTCAGCGTTCCAGCAGCTCCCCATGTGTTGAGAGGACCTCATACTGGTCCAGTTAAAATGCCCCCTCAGGTTTGGATCAGATCAGATTAAGTCGTCCCAGATGGTGCAAATCAGTGGAAGCTGACAGAGGCCTTCACAATGTTGCTGTTGAGGCTAATCAAATAATTTATGATGAGATTCTAAAATAACTTTACATGAACACAGTAAAAAGTACATTTTTGCCTCTTTGTAATGATTTTGTTTATTTTTGGACAGCAGGTTTCCTGCTCTCAAACAGTCTAGCTGATTAATAAGAGGACCAAACTGAAGATAAAACACAATCTGTTTTTTCACAACATGCTTTAAAAATCTGAGTTTTAAATAAACCAAATGACTCTTAATGTCTGAAACATCACCTGAAAAGTGGAAAAGGAGCATCCAGTCTGGACCCAGTGATGTTCAGCTCAATGAAACTTTTAGGTGATTTTGCAGAAATAACAATCTTTCCTTTATCCTTTTTTTGATCTGCAGTGTACCTTCATACAGTGTGACATTTTATATATCTCTGGTGATGAGTTGTCTAAAACACGCTGACCTTGAACTTCAGATAGCACGGAGCGGGTCTCACACACACACCTCACCTCACTGCACCTTCTGCATGACCGTTACCTTCTACCCAACACTACTGACACAACCCTCATCTTCTGACCTTCTGACCACAGTAAAGAACCAGATCACAGAAACAACAGTAACTCAGCAGCAATGAGTCACTTAAACAACAAACGAGCAAAATAAAAACAGAAGAAAGCTGAAAAAACAAACAAAATATAAGCAGGTAAAATTAAATAATCAATGTAGTTAATTTATAATCACAAGAGCGGTCAAGTCCTGATGATGCGTCTGATTGAAAAAGCCAGAACTAACTGTTTGTGTTTGTGTCGCTGTGTGTTCAGTCCTCACAGATTCTCCAGCATTGCAGACATCTGTATAAGAGCAAGTAACAGGTAAGTACATTCCTAAACTAAACAGTTTTTCTTCTACTTCAGCAGTGAAAAGATTAGTGTCATAAACAAGAGTGAACAGGTGCTTAAAGGTACGCTGTAAGGAATAAAGGATGAAAATTCAACAATTAACTTCATTTACACCTGAACAGTTTACACTTTCCTCATCCATCTAGAACAGGTTTCTCTGGATTTGTGTAGTAATGTATTTTGTTCCCAGAGCTGGAGATCTGGAACACCAGTCCTCCAGAAGAAAGTAATAGTTACATGTGAACACACCACAGCACACAGTCTGCTCAGGGGTACCTCAGTGGTGCCACTAGAAGTCCTGGGATTTGGACCCACAACCTACTGATCACAGGGGCAACTCCCCAACCACTAGACCACCATCGGCCCCACCTAAACAGCCTCAATAAAAGACCCTCTCTTACTCAGATCAGGCATGCCTGCGTCAGGTTTTTTGCCATTTGAGTTTATATATTAGCCTAATATTACTGTTTAACTGGCAGCTGGTGGTCTGATGGTTATGGAGTTGCCCCTGTGATCAGAAGGCTGAGGGTTTGAATCCCAGGACTGCCAGTGGCACATCTGAGGTACCATTCCCACACACTGTACCCTGTGTGCCGTTGTCAGCAGCTACTGCTTCATTCGAGTGAATGTGTTAAATGCAGCGGACTTAAGTAATTTCCTCTGGGATCAGTATAGTATATAAAATGAAAAGATAAGTCTTAACAACCTCGGCTTAAAGGGGCAGTGGTTGTGATCAGAAGGTTGTGGGTTCAAATCTCAGTATTGCTAGTTACTTTCATTCTTATATCTGTTGAATCTAATCTAATTCACAAGTGAAGCAGTGGGCTGCCACCAACAGGGGGGGACGCGGGAAGCAGTGTGTGTGGACAGTACTCAAGTGTACCTCAGTGATGACACTAGCAGTGCTGGGATTTGAACCCACAACCTTCTGATCACAGGGGCAACTCCCTAACCACTAGGCCACCAGATGTTTGATTAATCAACAAATCTTGTAAGTTGATCCCGGGTGTTGCTGCACAGTTGTATGATGAGTGTTTGAAGTGCTGCTTTCCAGGATAATCACTCAAACAGCTTGAAGCGGTTTCACTGAAAGGTAGGGAAGCTGAAAGTGAACCTCTTTAATGTGCCCGCGAGCACTCCTGCACCGGGAAAACTGTGCCACACCGAAATCAAAGTGAAGGACAGCTGACGCACTGCCAGCGCAGATCTGTGTGAAGTTAATTCTGCAATTGTGCAAACATAAAATCTGCAGGGGGTTGGATTACATAAAACACACAGAGGATCCATTCATAGCAGCGCTGCCACATCCTGTTTCCAATTTAGCACAAAGGGGGGTGCGTGTTTGGGGGGGGTGGTCTGCATCCCTAATGACTCTTCACCCGTTTCTGCTTTTCCTTCTCTTCTCTCGTGTCTTAGGTGATCAGGTTTTCCGTGTGGCCCCAGCTGTCCTACTGCAGGAGGAGAACCCGTGTAGAGAGACTGAAGCAGACTCGGTGGGAAATCATTCATCAGTCATTTGAACATCAATCCCCTTTTGTTTGCCTCTGGAACCAGGCAGCCACGTTGAGGGTCTGTCCTGAAGCAGAAGAGCACATGTGGAGATGACCTGGTAGATGTTGTCCTCTCTGATGTTTAAGGTGCTGAAATATTTCATTTTGGGGAAAAAGAATGAGGAAACAAAAGCTGTAGCCATTCTAGTTCCCCGATAGCCCAAAGCGAGTTGTGTCAGCACCTCCAGGAAGCCAAAATGACCTGAGAATGTGATTTTCTGATTTTAGCACTTGTAATTTCTTTTGCAAGCAATGATTCTGCTCTCCCTCGAGGTTCATTGTGAAATGAGGGTGCTTAGAAACCCCTTTCTGCTCTGTTCATTCACACGAACCCTACCGTTTTTCTGCTGGAGATGGTGTGTGTGAAGCTTGAAAGGCCTCCAGGTGAGATAATGACCAGCAGAGCTTCCTTTAGGCAATTTAGTGACCTGCAGTAATGAGAAAAAGGCCCGAAGCATCTTCCTTCCTTTTAAAACTAGGACTCAGCACTGTAAATTTTAGCCTCTCCTTGACTCAGAACTTCTTAGAGCCTTGTTTTTATGTCCCTGTTCTCATTAACTTGCTTCTACATGCTTGCTGGTCAAGAATAAGAGGTCAGATTTTTGTCTCTCAGAAAACATCTGGGACCTCAAAAAAGGTTCCATTATCTTGTTTTTTTTCCCCCCACAAATATTAATGCAAACTATGGTCAGCTCCACATTACTGGCTCTCCTGGTTAAAAAGGGTCCCCATCCTCCACGCTGGGGGGTGAGGATACATGTGTGTCCCTTGTCAGGGCCAGGTTAGTACAGTACAGCTGTTGAGGCTTTAAGCTCATTTTTGTGTGTAAATGACTACAATTATGCAGTGGATTAAAATCAGGATTTGGAAACATGGAAGTACATTTGAGGGGCAGCTGGTGGCCGAGTGTTTAAGGAGTTGCCCCTGTGATCAGAAGGTCATGAGTTTGAATCCCAAGACTGCTAGTGGCATCACTGAGGCACCCTTGAGCAAGGTACTGTCCCCACACTGCTCCCTGGGTGGCAGCCTCCTGCTTTACTTGGTGAATGGGTTAAATGCAGAGAAAGAATTTCACATTGTTCACACTGTGCGCTGTGCTGTGTTCACTATAAGGGGCCACTTCACTTTACATTTACAGTAAATACTACACAGTGGTGACTCGGGAACAGCAGAATGTGATCTATCCCCCTCACTTTATTAAAATATATATAGTAAAAAGCATTTCACACCCTGATGAGTGATGAACCAAACTTTTATTCAATGTCAGGCTGAAGATCGCTAGTCATTACTCAATTACTCATTACTAATCCAGTTTTCTGGATTATAAAGACAGATTCATACACAGGTTATTTACAGCTTGGCTTTCTTTGAGTCTGACACTAATTATTATTTACAGGAGTTCAGTTAGTCCTTCATATAAATTTCTAAACAGGAGTTCCGTATTCAGATATTAATGTAATCAATCATTTAAAACCTTACGTTTTTAATTTACTGCTTTGGCCAAGTCTTCTGTAGCTCTTCCAGAAAACTCCAACTTGGAAAGGACACATGTTCCAGTGGGGAGCTGCTGCTGCTCTAAAGTGCACATCACTGCCCACTCAGGTCTGGAAAAGTGTGGGTCACCGTTTTTTATGGCCCATTACAAAGAACCAACTCTGTCATTGGAACAAACCCGACCCACAACGTTTCTGTAGATTATTTAGAAGAGTCGGAACACTGCCTTGTCACTTTTTACTTGGCCCTGCCCACAAATATTTCTAATAATCTGACCTAATCCACAGGTTAGGTCGAACCTAGACCGTCACTGGAGCACAGGATCATGTACGTTGTAGGAAAATAAAATAAATGTAGAGTTCTGAGGATGAAGGTGCGGTTCTTTTTAATAATCTGTGTTTATACTTGAAGAACATGCTTGAATATGTCAGACAGCCAATTAAACAAGAAAGGACGAATGTATTGACAAGAAATGAATACATTCACGAGAATGACGGCAAAGGAAGGCACATACGCACGACTGCATGGTCCACATGCCTTGTAGTGAAGCACAGCCCCCCCCCACCGAGCCCACAAACATTTTGTCATCGTCATCAAAACAGTTTCAGGGGCCCCGAGATGATGGCGCATCAGGGTGCAAACAACAACAGCAACTCATGTTGACAAAGTCCGGGAGGCGGAAAAAACTTGTTCTTCAAAGGCAGTTTGTGTGCTTCAACAGGACCCCAGCTGTCGAACACTGTCCAATCAAACACGGACAAATTACAGATCCCCTGGTGCCAAGACTTCTCACACACTGCCATTACCAACGTTTCCTCTGCCAGAGTTCTCGGCTACTCTGAAAATAAAATGGTGAAAGCCATGATGACGCAGCAGCACGCCACATACGGGCTTTTCCGTTCACCTGGAAAGAAAACAAAACTTTCGATTAGGGGTGGCTCAACCACCATTTTACAGATTACAAATACTCATGCGAATATTCTGAACAGGTACTCAATCCTTTTCGACACTGTTTTAGTTCAATATTTTGGGGACTAATTTTCCATTTGTAAAAGTTTTACACATGCATGCGTCAGAAGAGGCCGACAGACTATTGAACTGTAGCGTTGTGTCAAATATGTGAACAGAGGAGTCTAACTGGATATTTTTAATCTCTAGGGGGTCCAATCTTATCCACGAGGTCCAGTGTGGCTGCAGCTTTCCCTTCCAACAAAGCAAGAGCTCACCAGATCAACTGTATGAAGACTGAAACCAACTGATCCCACAGGTGTCGGGTGGACTCGGTCAGGTGGTCTCCTGCTCGGCTGGAATGAAAACCTGTGGTCACTCCAGTCCTTATCGAGATAATATTGGATTTCCAGCAGTGATAACAGATGTTCTCATTGACACTTCAGCTGGTTTTCTGAATTTATATTCCATAGTTAATATTTCACTCCTAACTTTATAGTCTAAATCCATGAAAGTCTCATTCAGGACGGACAGCCACATATCCATTAATGTCAAAACTGTAGCCAAACACTGTCACAAATGTTTTGTTTACACAGTTTTCCAGTTTAATATTTTAAAGAAGCAGCATGACTTGTACAAATCCCAGGGGCAGTAATGTTCCTTGGGAATTCCTGGGTTTTTTTTAATACTTTAAATCAGCCACTGTGAAGTAATAACCACTGTTCTCCTGGTTTTATGATAAAATATTTTGTTTAAAACAGTGCGAAATAATTTTGTCTGGTGAGAATTCTGGTGAGGCCTGAAGGGGTAACAAAAGACTAGACTTCTGAATACTAAATAAAGAGCCAAAAATAAGCACTTGAGTACTGAAATGATTCTGGACTGCCCAGAAAAACCCCCCACCATGTTAGCTCACAGTGTAACATACCTATTCTTGCACATTTCCAGAATATTCCCAGAAATCTGTGGGGAACAGAATAAAGAAGGGTGAGAAAGTGCACTTTATTTACAGTAAAACACCGACAATTTCCAACAGTTTGAGTCCAGTAACTCTTTAGCCTGAGTGACGATCCCAAATGACCACAGAACACCAGACTGAGATACTTCTGAGATGATTCAATACATATTTCATTGATCTAATCCAGGAGTTTCAAACACACCATCAGCAGACGGGTCAAATCTGGTGTGCAGAAAAATCACTGGAAGCCAGCTATTCAGAACCAGAGTCCAACAACAGAGGGAAACAGCCACTATAAATAAAACCTTATTTATCTTTTCGAGTATTAAAGTCTTCTCCAACTTTCCTGGTCATGTTTCTCGTTTATGAGGGAACATTAAGGTTTTAGAAAGAAATCACATTCACATTCTGAAATCAAAAGGAAGAGATGCTAAAAGGTCCAGTCGGTTCATGGTGGAATCATTAAATCATCTTCCTCCTCAAAGATCTGCACAAAGTGAGTGAGTCTAAATGAATGATGAACAAAACTGACAAAAAGAAACGCAGTCTGTAAACTCTACAGCCTGTAAAACAGACTGATGACCTACAGGCAGGAAAACATCTACACTTTCTTCTGAGACATTTCTTTACAAATGGACAGACAGTGATGGGACAGTAGGAAATAATAACAGTGAAACAGACACCAAGACTTAAGGTTTTAAGGTTTCAGAGAAGTTCTGCAATCCTTACAAGAACACTCCACAATTCTTTTTAATCCATTTTGGAAAAAGCTTTTGTTTGCTGAGATCCGATCAGCAGCTGAAAATAATCCCCTTCATTTCCTTCTCAGACATCCTCAAATGTGGCAGGATCTTCTGGCCTTTGCCTCTAACTGAAAGAAGTATTTTTTTTCAGGAATTCTCCCCAGAACAAATACAGACCAGTGGGATTTATCTCAGGGAAGAAGAAACTGAAGCCAGGAATAAACAATGGCATTTTCTAAGCTTTCATATTTAACCAAACAATATTCAAGCTCTCATAAAAATATGTAATAAACAAACTTTCTGCTTTCAGGTCACCTAGATCAGAAACCATCATGTTTTTTTAAGGCATAATTATATTGCTTTAATGTCAGCAACTCTGTCACCTTGTTTGGTAAGCAGGACATCTGTATGGACGTATAAACAGTGCTCCAGAACTACTGACACCATAAGTAAACAGAAGAAAAAAAGGCTTTGGTGTTTTAGGATCACAGTCGCAAAACTACAGAATATTGTCGTATCCTGAGGTCACAACGTCTCCTAAACTATAATCAAGACCCCACCATGGTCAACCAGCTCTCTGGAAAAACCTGCCAGGACTGAGTCTGGAACTGGAACCATATTCATTCAGGTTCTACGGTTAGACGAGGGTCATGTTTTCTGGGACGCAATACCAGAAGCAGGTCTGGAGCAAAAATGACGTTTTCCTATGTATAAAGACTGGAGGTTAATGTGGGACCTGAGAGATTCAATATATGACAGATCCTTAAAAATAAAAAATAATAATAATAAAATAAAAAAGGGGGATGATTCTGGGGAAATAACACAAAAGAATGTTCAGAAAGACTCACTTTCAGAACTGATGTTCAAATTATGTAAATGATAAAAAATCAGCTGAGGAAACCTTTAAAGAATTTGGGTTGAGTGGTGTGGGTCTGAGGCAGAACATGTCTGGACAGGCAGCAAGGATGAGGCTGATAAAAAAGTGTTTGTGTGTATAAAAGTGTGTTTCTAGTACAGACCCGGTTTTGTTCTTGTCCAGCAGGTTCGGCATCAGGGCCCGGATGTAGGCGCAGGTGCAGATGAGCAGCAGGATGACGGTCAGTAAACTCTGGAAGTTAAAAATCGCGGACTGGAAAAAACAAACAGTTATATTAATGATTAATTATACTGATCCATCACACCTTCAGCTCCCCTTTTAAGATAAGAAAGAACTTTATTTATCCTGAGGGGAAATTCTTTTGTCATGAGAATACTCAGTGCAGCAAGAAGTATAAAGATAAGGCAAGCGAATAAAATAAAAAAAGACAATAGTGCAACCGAAAATAACAAAAACTAAATAATAACATAAAATAGCATAACAAAATAAAACAGTAACTTACACTGCTGTGTAAGATTTAGTGTGCTGAACCAGATCAGTCATGCAAATGGTTTGTGAAAAGTGACAGTGTTTGTGACATAATATAATGAATGCAATAAAATTAAATAGCAGTTTACTGTTTACAGAGACAATCCACACACACACACACATACATACATACATACATACATACATACATATATATATATATATACACACATATATATATATACACATACACTCCTATATACATACACTCCTATCTTTCTCTCTCTCTGTATCGCTCTCTCCAGCTCTTTAACTCAGTCTGTGTTTACTGGTTTAACTGATGGGAGAGGTTTTAGACTCCAGAGCCCCCTGAACGTCTCTCTGGAGAAGAGGTTCCCAAAACAAACGTCACGGACCGCACCAGAGCTAATCAAACCGTTTAAAGTGTTTTAAGCTGTTTAAAAGTCAAAACTCAGGTAAGATTCAGAAGTCTGATTAGCCGTTAGCCGACACAGGGCACGACACAGACTGAACTGGAAGAAGACAGAGCAGTGGAGGGAAAACTGCGAGACTTTTAAGAGGAAAGAGTTTTAAGATTTTAAGTTTAATTAAAGTTTAATTATTACAACGTAAAATTAGAGAAAGGCGGATTTTTCTCACCATCTTCACAGCGCGAGAGCCACCTCACACTTCCTGCGCGCTTCCGGAAAGAAGAGGAAGTGACGACAGCAAACATGCTTCGCGGGCGAACAGAAAATAAACAGCGCGCGTCGTGATGGAGTTACTGATGAAGCGCATGCTCTGGTATTAAACTACAAACCACAGACCGAGCGCCGGGAAGAGGTGGGCTTCACCGTGAGTCTGTCTGTCTGTCTGTTTGTTTGAACTATAGTAACTTTAGTAAACTGTAAGTGTGTAAAGCGACCAACTGTCCTATGTGAACACACCACAGCACACAGTGAACTTCTTCCTCTGCATTTAACCCATTTAACCCATTCACCATGTGGAGCAGTGGGCAGCCAGGAACATAGCGCCCAGGGATCAGCGTGTGGGGACATTGCCTAGCTCAAGGGTACCTCAGTGGTGCCACTAGCAGTCCTGTTATTCAAACCCACAACCTTCCGATCACAGGGGCAACTCCCCAACCACCAGGCCACCAGGCACACGCACAACTCTGATCAATTATTTTAATATCTATAGATGCATTATTAATGTGTAATGGTGTGCACATTCTCCCCAGTGGGACTGAAGTCTGATGTCAACTTGTGCAGCTTTTTACTGTAAAAATCCTGAAAAAAAAACAATAAACCAGAAATTGCAGGTGAGTTCAGAACAGGTTCAGAGAAGCACCTAGAAACACCTGCGCTGGTACAGAGAAACCACTGGAAACACCTGCACTGGTACAGAGAAACACCTGGAAACACCTGCACAGGTTTAGAGAAACCACTGGAAACACCTGCACTGGTACAGAGAAACACCTGGAAACACCTGCACAGGTTTAGAGAAACACCTGGAAACACCTGCACAGGTACAGAGAAACACCTGGAAACACCTGCACAGTTTTAGTAGAAACACCTGGAAACACCTGGACAGGTACAGAGAAACACCTGTGCCGGTACAGCGAAATTCATGGAAACACCAGCACAGGTATAGAGAAACACCTGGAAACACTGTAGTAAACAGGAAGGCGGGGTTTATTCACTGCAGTGAGATTTTTGAATAAATGTTTGTTTGAAGTTTTGTTTTTGTTTGTTGGGTGTATAATTGTTCAGTTTGACTTATTGACCCTCAGTCTGTTTGCTATTTGATGTTATTCTTTATTTTTTTATCACAAAGAGTCGGTCAAGTTGAGTCAATCAGGCTGGAGGAAGGAGTTTGAGTTGATTTTACCTGTTCTTTGTTTAAGGCCTGTGAAATATTTTTATTTAATTACAGTATGCTTTATTTTTCACACATTTAGAACACCATCTTTGGCTGTCATGTATTAAATATATTTTATTATTGTCCTCCAAGCTCTGCAGGAGTGAAATCTTGATGTTCTCAGTCTGACCGAGGTTCTTCTTTTGTTCCAGTAGGTTCTAGATGTATTTTCTGGAAGATTTTGAGGGAGATATACCATCCATTTTACTCACATGCAGCCTCAGTCTGTATATTTCTTCAGATAGTCTTTTATTCATCGTGTCTGTGTTTGAGGCCTCTACCACTGATGGACATGAAGATATATATTAATAAAAAAGGCATAAAAATATTTTCATATCAGTCCTTTTCACAGGACCTGAATGGTTTTGCCAGCAGGAAGGTGAACGAACGGATGTGCAAATAATTTAATGGGTCTTTATTGGGACAAAGTGCACTTCTAATATTGTATAACATCTTATAATTTCAGTGCTGGGGAAAATGGCTGTATTTCACAAAAAATTATTCCTGTATTGTTGTAAAAATGTGTGTTTATAGGCCCTCAGTAACACATTTACAGATTCCACACTTTTTAAAATGATCTTTTAAAAATAAAATGGCACCAAGTGTAGGATTTTAGTGGTTTTGGCACAAAAAACACGTTTGTCTTCCGTCCTGTAGAGTCCTAAAGAACTGTTCTAGATATTTAAGGTGCTCAGATCAGCCGTTTCTGAGGCTCAAAATGTGCAGTGATATTGAGGACCAAAAACAAGAAAACGTGATGTTCTACAGGCTTTGGGTTCTGATAATATAAAGAAGAAAAAGGTAAAACAGTAGAAAATGTTTAATTTGAAGGTTGTGCTGTTTTTTTTGTGAAGCCTAAACTGAAATTTGTCAAACTGACTGTTCGTGCTGGTATAAGTTTATATTTGTTTTATACTATATATATTTGTTTCCACAGCTCTGTTCAGCTATGAAGGTCTCTGTGCGTGGAATATCCATCTCCTCCAGACCCGAGTGCAGGTTCTTCCTGAAGGTGGAGTGGGCTGAAGATCTGGGTGCTGGTTTTGTTGTAATGCTCTGCGATGGTGTTTGTGCCTGGACAGGTGAAGGTACGTTAGATGATGTTTTTGGGTTTTCAGAAGAGTGGAATTCCTCCCGTGTTTCTGATGACTGTGTTTGTGCCTCTGTGCTGTCGGTAGTTTCTGAGGAGGACGTAAGCAGGGAGGCCCAGGAGATGGAGATGGTGAGAGAGAAATATGTCCATGACCTACAGCTGGTTCTGACTGGAGAGGACCAACCGTCCCAGAGCTACAGCTTCCACCTGGAGTCCGAGAGCGCGGCCGGAACGCTGCAGCTGTCCTACGAGAAGGTGCAGAGGGACGTCTCGGTGAGTGGAGATCACAGTGTCAGTTCAGATCTGGAAGGAAGAGCTGAGAGAGGCGCGCGATCGTTTAGATTATATTATTGTAATGGTATTATAGTCACTTTTAAGGAATCTGTTGCTCTGTCTCTCAGAGGCCAGGATGTCCTTCTTGGAGGTTGTGCACATTCAGAGAGACGAGTTCAGAGACGTACCAGCTGTCCAAAATAAAAATGATCACAAAACCAGACCCAGCAGATACCCAGACCTGATTCTGCTTAATGTTCCTCAGATGGTTCACTCTTCATTCCAGAAACTGATCTGTCTGTTAATAATAGTAATAATAATAATAATAGTGATATTTTTTACTTATATACCGTCTTTCTTAAACCTGAATTGCAGGTCAATCATACAACAAGAAGACAACATGAATCAAACAGTAACAGACACAGAAAATGAAACCCTTCTTTAAAACTACACTACAGGCCAGCATTTTGATAAAAGATATGATGGACTGCTTTTTCAAAATTTTATTACAAGAAAACCTTAGAAATATTTAAAACAAGTTCAGTATTTTATAGTCTGTAGTAACACATTATTTAACCACATAGGCTCCAACTTTTGCTTTTGAAGAGTCAAATAATGTCTTTTTGACTGACATTCACTTTGTATTGATCATGAAATAAGATCACACAATTCTTTCTGGTTAATCTGGTTACTTTCATTTAGGATAGTGATCCCAAGCTTCAAAATTGGGCCAAAATTCAAAAGAAAAGAAAAGCATAAAGTTTAGAGAAGGATGTCTTGGCCTCCTCAGTCTCTAGATCTGTCTCCCACTGAGCTGCAGGGACGAGCTGGACCAACATGTTCCAGATGAGCTCCAGCAAATGAGACAGAACTGTTCGCTGTTTGAAAAGGTGCTGGGAGGGTTTGGACACAAGTTATGTCCAACAATTGCTGGAAAGGATGTGGTAAATCTGTGCTGCTGTGATAAAGGCTAGGGGGTTAGTTTGATGAAACTCTTACAGAAACTTTCACATCCATTAAACTGCACTTACACTTAACTGAAGTTGTTCTCTAAGGTTGGTCTGTGTGATGAGAACCTGAACGGGGCTGCACTGGCGGTCTTTAAGGAGTCGTTTGTAAGGGGAAGGTGAGAACAGCAGGTGTTTGCTCCGCCAGAGCAGCTCTGATGTGATGATGTGAAGTGTTTGAAGAGTCAAACAGAACCATAGTTTAATTCTTTAAGGGTTTAGGAACTGCCTCCTGTTTCTCCAGATGCTCTTTAATGATGTTGCTGTGAATGAAATGCACACCTGAGACCTGCTGCTGGTTTAGTCCAGGTGGAAATTTCTGTTGCATCTGAAACAGTTGTACTGGTGTTGAAAGGGGCTTTTCTGTGATGAAGAGGAACATGCTGTCACATCTTCAGTTTAGCCTCAGTCTGTAATTGCTTTAGTCTGGCTGCCTCCCAGCAAGAGACTGGGCAGAGCTATATGGACAAAAGTATTAGGACATCTGGCCATTACACCAACAGGTACTGTTATGACATTGCACGCAAATACTGAGACTTTAATAAGGAGTTGGTTTCCCCTTTTGCAGCTGATGTTGCACTAGAAGGCCTGGCTCAAAGTCTCCAGTTCACCCCAAAGGTTGCATTTGAGGTCAGGACTCTGTGCGGCCGGTCAAGTTCTTCCACACCAAACTGATCCAGCCATGTCTTTATGGAGCTCGCTTTGTGCACTGGGGCACAGTCATGCTTGAACAGAAAAGGTTTTTCCCCAAACTGTGTCCACAAAGTTGGAAGCGTGGAGTTGTCCAAAATGTCTTGGTCTGCTGAAGCATTAAGATTGTTCTTCATTAGAAGTAAGAGGCCTAGCCCAAACCCTGAATTAGGAGGGCCCGATATTTAGTGTATAATCAGTCAATTGTAAATGTCAATCATTTATTAACGACAAAAACATGAATTCTCTGTTTTTATAGTATTACCTCTAAAACATTCAGATTTTGGGGGGGATTCCAGTAATTATATCTGAAACAGAGGGATTGGAGGGATGAAAAGCATTTCAGGTTGTTTGTGCCCCACAGTGAGAAGGTCTTGGGGTCAATTCCTGTCTAGGGGCGGAGGTTCCTTTCTCTGTGGAGTTTGCATGTTCACAGTCCAAAGAGCTGCACGTCAGGTGGACTGGAGATGCTAAACTGACCTTTGGTGCATATATGTGTGCGTGTGTGCGTGTGTGTGTGCGTGTGTCCCATGAAGGACTGGTGATCTGTCCAGCGTGTTACTCCACCTTTTGCCCTGTGAGCACTGGGAAAAGTCAACAGAAACATGAATTAATCATCAGTTTATCATTACACTGGTCTTAATTGTAATCAGGAGACCACATGAAAGAAATGCTGGTGTTTGACCTACACTGGCTACCCATGGCTGCCTGAAGTTCAAGTCACTAACTCTTGCCTACAGAGTGACATCTGGGTCTGCACCCAGCTACCTTAACCCTATCATTCAGCCTTATGTTCTGTCATCTTCCTGCCTCGTATCGTAAGTCACTTTGGATAAATGAATGCTTTGCCAAATTAATGTCCTGGAGGTTCAGAGGCCTGTTTTACAAAACACTAGATCTGTGAGGACAGTTTTCAACAGTGACAGCAGTTTGCAGTTTAGAACAATGGACAAGCGAATGTAAAGCAGGAGATGTTCTGTAGAATTTCTAAAATATAACAGCCATATAATGTTAAGATTTAACAAACGTTTTAATGTGAACTGCAAGAAGAGGTTTTGGGGAGTCCTGTGAGGTGTTTGGGGCAGTTTTGGGGCGTGTGGACGGTCGTTCTCAGAGTTGCAGGCTGAGGCTGGTTTCCCTCGGTGGGTATGATGGCAGAATGTTGCGCTGCTGATTGATTGCAGTTGTAAGTGACTAATTCTTTCCAGACCAGCTTTATAAAGACACAAAGCTCACTCTGTCACAGACCTGCCTGCAGACCCTGCTCAGCATTTACAGATACGTTACACTTTCCACCACACTCAGAAACCCTGCTTTCAGCTGCAGCCTCCTTTCTCGTCTTCAGTCTCTCTTCATGGTCGTCTTTCGTACTGATGATCAGCAGCAGCATTTGTTCTGTACTTTGTCTTTTGCACTCCTCAGTCAGAACAGATGTGTCAAGCATCGTCAGGAATGTGCATTTATTCATTCTCACTGAGTCACTATTAGCTGACTACAAAATACTGATTGATAAGATAGTTTTGGTCTTTACTTAGCAACCATTTCTAAACATTCCTTCCTCCATCAAGCCAAACAAAACTCAAAGGGCCAAACCTGCAGTATGAAGAACGCTTGCAGCAGGCTGGACAGAGTTATTTGTCGGAGACGTGGAGAGACATGGGGAGACATGGTGAATGGTCCTTTTTACAAACCTGTCATTCAGATGCGAGGTCATTCTGACCATTTTGCTTATTTATTTATTTATTTATTGTTTTTTTGTTTCTGAATGAAAAATTGAAATTACTCCGTCCTGTTACTCTCGATTTTAAGGTGAGCTACATTTTCTCCAGGTTACTTTTGCCCCTGAAAATGATTTTAACAGTAAACACTGTTAGTTTGTCTTCACTGTTCACAATTCAGTTCAAAACATTCTCCATGTATCATTCAGGTCTTCCAGAAGACCTCGTGTCCGCGTCGTGTCCTCAGCAGATTTTGTCCCAGTGGTGAACTTCAGGCCTTTGTGTTTCTCTGTTTTGATTAATCTCAACATGGTTTCTGGTATCTTGTTTCTTTAAGTTGGTCATATTTCATATTTTCTAAATTCTCACATTTCTGCACTTTGGTAACGCCGCTGAAAGTCTGATGGACACACAGCAAATAAACTGAATCGGAAATGCTGGAGGATGGGCGGGTTGGTCAGGACAGAATGTAAACGGGTATAAACGGGTTGTGGTGTGAACTCCTTAGTACACTCTCTTTGTAAAACTGTTCCTGGATCGTTTATTTGTTCGACATTCCAGCTTCTCACATCCTGAAAGCAATTTTGTAAGGTTCTCTAGTCTCTGCCCTTTTTTGGTTGTATGACTCAGTTCCAGTCATGGTTCTGAAGGCTTTTGGCAGTTTCCGGGCTTTTGATTTAGATCAGCTTCACGAAGAGCTTCCTGCTAGTTTTTAGTTTGGGGATCTTAAGACTCCTTGTCTGAACACATCCGTCTGTTTGCTTTCAGATTAACATTTTTGTTCAGAAATGGTTGTTGTTTTTGCTTACGTATGTCAGCAGAGTTTCATTGTTTGTTTGTTTTGTGGTGATGAAAGCCTGAGGACATTTTTGGATGTTAAATTGGTATTTATTCTCCATTAAAACCACAAATGAAGAGAAGACAAAAATCTGCCTCTTGGATGTAAATTGTGTCTTAATTAATTTACTCTGATCGCAGGACACCTTGTCAAACCTCCTCAAACATTACAGTATTCATGTGTGGGTTTCAAATCATTTTTGAAGCTGCTCTAAAATATTAAGTGTGTTACCCTTTGACCTCAGTTTCCTTCCTGTTTATCCAGAAAGGGGCTTCTGACAGTGCCGACCAGATCTTTAAGGCTCTTAAAGCATTGAAGCAAAGCCCCAAATTTATTACCTCCATGAAAGTCTCTGCGCAGATGTTTTTTCTGCTTTTAAATGGTGCTCTAACAAGGTCTTTTCCTGAGCCTGAGATCAAGCATGCATCGGCGCTGTGGCCCCCCGGGTCTCCCCTCTAAAGTTTTGGGAAATATGAGGTGGAGGCAGAAATGGAGGACGCTGTGCTGCAGGTTTGGTGGTGAACTCTTTCTCAGCACCCTCATGTAGAAAGGCTTCTCTTCCTCCACATCTGTCTGAAGGTGATTAAAGTGAATTTCAGCCCTGCAGGTGTCTGTTCTGTAAAACTGCACTGTTAACACAGGAACTAACCTCCTGTCTATAATTATCCATATGATTATTCCTTATCAGGCCAGCACACGAGTGTCGACCTCCTGTCCTGGAGGAGCAGGGTCCAGTAGAGTGGAGGAGTTTACCTGCTCCAACACATCTACTGAACCTGGAGCTGAGTCTGGTGTGCTTCAGCAGAGTATTTACCAAATTATGGACTTTGACCTCGATGGAGACTGTGCTTTATGTTTTTTTGAGAGTTTTCTGAGTTTTGTTCTACATTTTTACATTCATTCATTCATTCATTCATTCAATGAGGCTGTGGACACGCTGAGGCCAACGGGATGGGAAGCCTAAACACACACCCAGGAATGTACACAGACACCAGTACGGGAGCACAGTGGAGCTTTATTATAAAATAAATGCCATACCAGTTTAAAAAAAAACCCAGAACAAATCGCCACCACTTAGGGCTGAATGAAACACGGGCCCTCTCTTCGATATAGTCCAATTATCCTATACATTCTCTCAGTATGACTCTCCTCTTTCACTTCTCTCGCCTATCTCTCCCTATCGCTGGAGAGCCCGTGTTTTAAAGAGTCTCGGATCCTCCCTTGGTGCCATTCACCTGGCTCTCATCAGAGGAGGAGCCCCGTGCTTAGTTCGGTGGACATGTGCCGGCAGCTCAGACAGCTCTGCATCTATATATATTTATATAGATACAGCACCCTTTTACAGTTAGTGGCACTTCGATAAAGGTGTGTGGCACCTTTGATAAGCATCACAATGAAAAAAGGAGAAAAATCCAACCTTCAATTTGAGTACATTTATTCAGTGCAGAAAAAATCCCACATCAAGATCCACAATTGCTGACACCCCTGCTGTTAATACTTTGTACAGCCCCTATACTATAGAACAGCACTTAATCTCCTCCTATAACTTTTCACAATATTGGAGAATACAGAGAGAGGATCTTCGCCCATTCCTCTTTGCACAATCTCTCTAGACCATGTCCTGTGTCCTCTCTTATGCAGTCTCCTCTTCAGCTCCTCTATTGGCCATTTGTTTTGGATCTTTATCCTGCTGAAAGACTCAGCTTTTAAATGTCTTGACATTTCAAAGAATTCATGATGCCATGCACTCTAACAAGGCTCCCAGGGCCACTGGAAGAGAAACAGGCCCACAGCATGATAATGATGATGATGAAAGTCCTGGAGTGGAGTGTCTGTTGCCAAAAAGCTCAATCTTAGTCTCATCTGACCAAAGCACACGGTTCCTGATTCCTGGCATGCCTCGCAAACAATGTGTTGGCATTGAGATAGCGTCTAATGGTTAATGAGTCTTGGTGACCCCAAGGTTCCACTCTTTGCTATAGTTCTCTAACAGTGAGCTTTGGAGAATTTTGACCTCCCTCATCTTCTACATTTTGCGTTACATTTACGGCATTTGGCAGACGCCCTTATCCAGAGTGACTTACAATCATTAGTCATGGGGACAGTTCCCCTGGAGCAACTGAGGGTTAAATGTGATGCTGAAGGACACAGTGGTAGAAAGTGGGGGTTTGAACCTGCAACTTTGTGGTCATTGGGTTCAGAGGCAAGTGTTTTACCCACTAGGCCACTGCCACCATCCTTCTCACTGTGTGTGGTGGCAAGCCTTGTTCGTCACAGCTCCAGTTGTTGTAAACTTTTTATTTGCTCTGACTGTGGATATGGGCAAATTTAGGCAAGTAGCTATTTTCTTGTAGCCATTTCCTGATTTATGAAGATCAACACACATCCACTGTACTTGAAAGGCATTTTCTCTTGTCTTTCTCATGTTGAAGAGTGGCTTGGAGAAACGGGAAATATAAATATAAATAAGTATAAATTACAAAAATTCCTTAGTTACATTTATTTTATAGGAATTGTTAGATGTGCCAACAATTGTGGCACTGGTGATTTTGTTAAAAATATTTTTTTCTTAATTAAAAAAAAATAATAAATTTGCTTGAGTTAAAGGTTAGATTTTCTCAAATTTTTTCAGTGTGAAAATAAAACTGAATATGAAAGTGCAATGAAAAATGAATACATTTTAAGGCTTCTTACCCATCTTTATCAGGTGTGGCAGCAGTTGTGGAGGGTGCTGTATTTGCACATTTAAATGTTAAAATTACTGTTGTTGAAATTCTTCAGGAATTGAAATATTCCAAGAGTGAGTGTCCATCTCCTTATTTATTTATTTATTTATTTATTTGTTTGTTTGTTTGTTTGTTTGTTTGTTTGTTTTGCTCTTGCAGTTCAGGCTTGGCATGGTGGAGCTGCTACCTGTGCCGGAGCCCACTGAAGTCATAAGGGAGTTCATTAGCTTCGGACTGGAGTGCCGTGCAGGTTTACAGGCCAAGAACCGGCACCTGCTCAAGGAGAACCAAACATTGAGAAACGAGCAGGAGCGCATGACGGCAGAGTAAGTCTGAAACACGTTTGCTGCTAAAACGTGTTAAATTGCCTTTAAAAGGCTTCTGTATGATGTTCGTAAGGGTAGGTAAATACAGATAAACTGATGGTAAATTTAAAAAATCAGGCCAATTATAATGAGATGAGATGACCAATTAAAGCTTCAGCAAGAAGCAGTGACTTTACACTGAACACGGATATCACTGTCCTCCATAGTTACGGCACCCAGTTACATAAAAGCACAGCTTTTTTGCAGTCTTGCGTTTCGTTATGGTTGCTGTATCATGCACAGTGTGTCTTGTGTCCTCATCACACACAGTGATTTAAAATAAGAAGCAACTTTCCCTTCCACCGGTGTTGCTAGGGAACCTGAAGCACACAGAACACAAGGTCCTGTTTCTTCTGGGATGAGTCATCGTATTTGAAGAACTCAATATCGGTGATGAAATACAGTTTTCCAAAAATGGGGAAATGTATTTTGCAGTTAAACAAAGAGCATGTGCCATCATGTGAGACGATGGTGAGGATGTGGAGGCGGAAGAGAAATCCTTCTCTGTTTTTGTTTTCTGTGTAGCTACCCAAAGAGCAACCTCGGGGCCTTATAAGTCTTCAGAGACCATGTAATGAAATCTGGCTCTTGGAAAAATTCATGTATGTCCTTTCTGTAACAGATTTTTTCTCCATGATATCCAGGTACCAAGCGAGCCAAATGAGTTCTTCCGTTGGTCAGGCCATCAGGCCCTGGATTGTCCTAAAATGTCAGATTAATCACCAGCATAATTAGGAAGGCATGGAGGAATCAACAACCACATCTTGGTTTACAGTAGGAGGAGCTGAGTTTGTGTGGAAAGTTGTAAATCTGATGGGTTTGTGTCAGATGATTCTGTACCAGGAATCTTTACTGAGACCATCACCGCTACACAGACAAACATATTTTATGTGTCACTTACGAGCTGTAAATCAGTCTAGACCATCCAAAAATGTTAATAATTTGCTGCAGAATTTCTTACAACCCTTTGTGGGTTCTAGCAGAAACTGACATTTTCAAAGAGATTTTTTTCATACTTTTTGACCGTTATAGGATCTTTATGGCCCAAACTGAAGGCCTGACTCTGATTGTCTCAGTTTGTGGCTGGTAGCTATTAGTGTTGTGTCACTGAATCTACAAAACAGCAGCACACCATCATCCATGGCTCAGACTTACTGATAATGCATCGAAATGTGCTGTTGATCAGAATCTGTTATTGCTGTTTTGATCATAATCTGCCAGTCAAAACTTTATGTAGACGTAATGTAGGGTGGTAGCAGCCTAGTGAATTAAACACTTGCCTGTGAACCCGATGACCACAAAGTTGTAGATTCAAACCCTACACCTTCTACCACTGTGTCCTTAAGCAAGACAGTTAACCCTCCAGGGGGACTGTCCCTGATACTAGTGATTGGAAGTCGCTCTGGATAAGTGTGTCGGCCAAATGCCGGTTTATTATACAGATCTGTGTTGTTATAATAGATTTACAGTAAGATGTAACTCATTCATAACCAAACTATAAAATGTTTCTCCACAGGATGGAGAGGTATGTCCAGGGGAAGGAGGCTTTGGAAGGGGATCTGTACAGCCGGTTTGTGCTGGTCCTCAATGAGAAGAAGGCCAAGATCCGTGCTTTGCAGGAGAAGATCAGACAGCTGCAAGAAACTGTCGAGGAAGAAAAACAAAGGTACAGTAGTACGAAGTGATGTTTAGTAACATTACTCATCTTTATGATCTCTGATCCTCTCATTTCTGAAGGCTGTTCTAACTTTGAAAAATGCCTGAATTTCCAGAAGAATTTAATGGATCTTGTTCTCTTGAACAGACAGTACGCTGGAGGACAAATCCAGTGGTCACCGATGTAAATAACTTTCTTTAATAGTTGCATTTGGCAGATAAGATCCACACCTTTCAGTGCTGGATTTAACATTTCCCTTCAGGAAATTCCAATGCCGTTCTTAACGACTGCTCTGTTTCTTTATTAACGGAGTGGAGTGTGTTACAGAAGCAGAGTAAACACAAATGTCAAGCTCAGCAGCTGAAACTTGCCCAGAAATCACTGGGACGTGAAACAGTTCCCTTTTTAAATCCAAATCATTGGCAATGATAGACATAAAATTCATATTTGATCACGTCAAAGTATTGTGTCTCCTGTCTCCTCAGAAGGAAGAAAGGAGTATCTGGCCGACAAGAAAGTGACCTTGTAGAGGAGAAATCTGGTGTAGAGAGTGACTATGGGAGCACCACAGAAGAGGAGAGAGAGGATGAGGATCCAAAACCAGCTCCTCAGAAACCTAGCAGTCAAGGTAGAGTGACATTAGAAAGATCTCGAATACATTAAAAACATGGGAAAAAGGCATAGGAAGACAAGATGATAAAACAGTGACTTGTTCAGTCAGTAGCTGTGGGAAACACCGACTAAATGTCCTGTTAGAACAAAAACCTGAGGCTGGTGTGGTAAGATGGTGCTTGTCCTCCATATCAAAAATGCATTGTGGTGATTTTCAGTGAATTACAGTTCCACTGCACTGGGATGATTCTGACAGTCGGGTACCTTAGAGGTGACCGATGGCTTGGGCAGCACCTGAACTACCAAAACAGGGAGATCTTTGAAACACCTTCTCCTGTTAAGGGTTTTGTTGGTGTGGCTGGAAGGATGTGTGTACCCTGTGATTTGATCCAGATATAAAATGACTGGCGATCCATAGCTTTCCACAGTTTAGACCTTCAGATGGACATTTTTAATCATCTCATTTTTACTGTCAGACAATCAAGATCACATGAATTCCTCATTATAGTCTCAGACTGTGATTTTACACTGCCATTAACCTTTCACTGGAGGGTCAGTGTTTAATTCAGTGTCCAATGTGTCCACAAAGACTTTATCTGTTTGAGAAGAGCAGGCTCTCTCATTTTATTTCTTACATTTCCACTCATTAATGCAGTAAACATGAGGATCAGCTCTGAGAATAAGCCCAGCCACGTTCAGCTGTCGCTGGTTTCCAGCCTCCGTTAGAAGACGGACACTTTTCTTTAGGCCGTTAGACTTTGTTTCTTGGATTTTAACAAAACTGTTACTGCAGGGCTAATATTTCTGAGCGGTTCTGTTTGATCAGGCTCTTAAGTCTTTCTGTTTGGCGAGGTTGAAAGAAAGCACTGGGGAGACCGTAAAACTTTTGTGAAACCTTTGGATTTACAGTTGGCGGTAAAACACCATTGTCAGCATCTCTGTCCTTTTTATACCCTGCTTGCAATAAACAGCATTTATTATTATGTAGCATTGGTACATAATAGACATTTCTGCTAAATGATAGATGATGAATGTAGGGAGTTTAGTGTTTCAGGGATCTTGCATAACTGTGAGTATTTCACAATGTTGTCACGTTCAGTAGAACAGGGATCCTAATGTCTTGAATCCTTTTCTTTTGTTGGAGTGTGAGTTTCTGTATTGTTTTAGCTGTTCTGTGCGCGCACGCACACACACTCACACACACACATATATATAAACACTGTGTGCTGATCTGATATCGACAAAATTGTTCCTGCATCTTGTGGTCAAACCTTTCCACAGTAAACTCTCAAATACTCTTAAATATGACAGTCATCTACCATTCTGTGAAAGAGAACTGGCACTGTAAGGCGTAAAGCAATTGACTCTTAAAGTTTGAAAAAGTTTGCGCTGGAACTCCGGTGGTGGTGGCGGTGCTGGTGTTTTTGGAAGAAACTCATTGGTTTCCAGGCACCAAGATCAGTCTCACATCTGCTGAATCAAACGTGACGGTTTGGCTGCCAGACCCAGAAGCATTTAAAGACTGAAAGATTTATGAGCCAGCAAACACGTCTAGCAATTTTGTGATATGTGGTGAATACCATCATTGTTCTTCTGGTGGCAATGTCTTTGGTGACTGAAATGTAACTAGTTGCACTTCCACAAGAAAATGGGAAGTGTGATTGTGTGGTTGCTGTGGTAAATGGGGTTGTTGCTAGGTGGTTATTGTGGTGTTGCTATGAATGGTGCTACGCATTGAGCCATCTTTACCCATAAATGGCTTGGTAAGAGCCGGCATGTTCACGCCCCCATGGCGCAGCGGTAAGGCACTGGCCTCTGAAGCAGAAGAGCCCTGTTCTGTATGACCAGTTTAGTGTACTGTGAAACGAAATATAATGAAACTTATATTTTCATAATTATACAAAATATAATGCTGATACTCAATACCTTACATGTTTTATATTCTGTGTTTTAGAAACGCTGGCCAGCCCAATGGATGACAGCCTGAATGACATCACAGATGTGGCCCCAAGTCGCAAACGGCGGCAGCGTCATCTCCAACAGTTGGAGCATCAACACAAGAGAGCAGCTGTGGAGCCGAGACAGAGCTCAGGGTAAGACCTTCACCTCAGCATATGCTGGAAATGTGAGGCGTTTATAGGTGTGTTTTCTCTTTATTACAGGACTTGTCTCTTGACTTACTGAGACTGAACCGTGTTTATCTGTGTGTTCCACTAAGAGCAGGGGAGTAATTATTACACACTCGCTGGTACACCTGCCCTCACCTGAGTCTTCATCATGTCCACTGACCACACGTGCAGTTTTTGATTCTGTTATTTTAGTGACTGCAGAATAACTTCAGCTACTTCTGTATTCTGTAAAGCTGCTCTGCGACAGTTCAAGTGTGCTGTAAATGGATTTTTGGTTTCATTGTTGTGGAGATCGGTGCAGTATTAGTTCTGTTTGTGTGTTGCTGCGTCTCCATGGAAGCTCAAAATGACAGATAATTATGATGAGATCCGGGGCTGCTGGCCGTTTTTAGTATTTTAGTATTTTTGAGATCCGGTCCTATTAATAAAACAGTCTGTGCTGTGGCCTCAAATGCCCCTGTGCGCTAGGCTAACGTTCCTGCTGTGTGATGTGAACGTAATGCACAGGCAGGTAGATGGGCCTCCTTTTCCCAGTTGGCAGAAAGGCTAATAGAAATGTCCCCCTGTCCTCACTGGTTTATTGTTGTCCTGCATCATCTGTTCTCAGGGTTCCCACAGGTCAGGGAATTTCTGGAATATCAGGGAATTTCAGTAAAGGCATTTCCATACAGGGAAAGTCAGGGAATTTGATAATTTGGGTGCCAAGTCAGGGAATTATCAGGGAATTTTTTAATAGCATCTAGTGTAGTAGCCAAAACCTGATGTGTATTCTAGAACTCAAAATCTTTGCGAAGTCTGTGTTGACATATGTCCTTACACTTGCTAACTTACGAAACATGCCAGGCCAGTGTAAATTTTAAGATATTTGGTTTGAAAATGAAGAATTTAAGGGCTGGCCCACCCAAAGTGATGATGACAGAAGAGCAAACTGCAACGTATGTAAATCGGTCATACTTCTCTCCAGTATGGGAGAGCGTGCACTTACGAGCCATGCGACTGGGAAAAAACATGTTGCGAAGATGAAGATGCTGAAAAGATCCACCTCGTCTCAACTTCCCATCACTGCGCCTCTCCAGCCGTCCACATCTAGCAGCTGTATAGCATTTAGAGCTGCTTTGTTCATAATGGGCCATTTTACTGTGGCCATTTCCAGATAAAACATGCATGTAGAGGATGTCAGAGATGAGGTTTTGGTTTGCCATTCAACACGCCAAGCTGCCTATAGTCAACAGCAATGATGTAAATGCAGTTTTGAATTCTATAACCCCTTAAATGCCCTTTTCTGCTCAGCATCCAAACGTTATACTGGACATTTCTTTCTACGGGAGGTCATGGAAATTCTGCTTTTTGGTCAGGGAAAGTCATGGAAAGGTCAGGGAATTTTAAGTCTGCCTTAGGGTGGGAACCCTGTGTTCTTTTCCTCCCCTTTTACAGAGTGCAGAACAGACACCCTTCTACTCTGCGGTTTTACTTGCAGCTGTCAGAATGTGAGGAGAAAATGATTTGAATTAATTCTAGATATATTCATATTAAAGCAAGAGCATTTTTATTAGCAGTTGGAATTCTGAATTCTGAGTTCTGAACTCTTGTGGAATTTTGGGATTCTCAGAAGGGAAAACGGTTTATTTGACATTTCTCAGATTTCTCAGATTATGTTATACTGACTTTGATCAGTCTGTCTAAATGACCCTTAAACATTTCATATGGTTTCCTAAAACCACTTGAGATGAATGTTCATCTTTTTTGCCAGTTATTGTAGCATATTTGGCAGGACAGGTTTTAGGAGTTTCCACCACAATACAATTAGGATTTACTGATCCCAAAAGCAATACTGTTTATTGATACAGCTATTCATCCATACTCTTATTGATCTACTCTCTGTAATCTGGTGCAGAAAAAAAGATGTAAGAAGATTCAGCAGTTATTCAATTGTGATTGTTTGGAGAGATAAGGATCTAAACTGTGTCCTGATTTCCCTGTATATAAAATGAGGGAGGAGCGTCTCTACAAATCTCCTGATCAACATATGTATGTTGGTGACGAGCAGAGCGCCGCTCCGTCCCTCCACTGATCCAATCCAGCATCAACCGTTTGAAAACGCACGTGTTTCAGAATGTATTAACACTGCAGAAACACCAGCAGCAGCACCGTCTGAACAGGAGACTCTCCAGGTTTCAGAACTGACCAGTCAGGACCAGTTTAGTACTGGTTCTCCAGACAAATTACTAATCTTAATCTTCCTGATTCGGATGATGATTCTCTGTTGCATCTGTATCCCTGCAGGATAGATCAACCATGCAAACTGCTCTGCAGTATAAAGTATGAACTCTTCTTTCTGGTGCTGGCAGTATCAGTAGTTGCGTTTACTCAGAACCCCACAGTCTCCTGTATCTGTAGATTTGGATGTTCAGAAGAGCTGCTGTGCTCTTATTTCAGCAACACTTGGCTCTAATGGTCCACGGAATAGCCATAAATCTTACAGACAGTTTTCTTTTGGACTGGGAATGTTCCCAGTCGTTGTATTCTCAGGTGTCTGTTTTGTGCGGTTTTATCTTATGGTGCCCCTTCAGCCAGGCGAGCTGATTTTCCCACAACTCTTTTCCGCTGTGCACAAATCAAGCGTTCTTTACTTCTCTTCGTTTGCCAGAACTTTTACTACAAGCCGTGTTTTTCCTCCCACTCATCCTGCTTTATTTCTTAATGGGAAAAATGAGTAACTCCGGTCATTGTTCTCACCATGTGTTTGTGTGTTAAAGGCTCTTAGAGGGATGCTGAGCAACATACTCAGACTCAGATATGTACGTTCATCCACATCACTGTCAATTACACAACAAAATATTACACTTTCTGCACAATCTGTCTCAGGATTTTCATAATTATCTTAATAAAAATGACAATATATATTTTTATGACTTAACAGAAGGACTTAAAATATAATGGCCACAGGTCAAGCTAGCAGCACAGACTACAGTTTATATTGTCACAAGTTTTGATGGCATGAGCTTTGCCCTCTTTAACTGAAGTCCCGCAGGGGTGATAATGTTCTCTACAGATGTTCGTTTTTTGGATCCATTCACACTAAACTGATATTTCATTGTCAAAAACACTGTTTACAATGTTTACATGCTTCTGAACATGTTTACTCTGGACACAGTGTCACAATGTGTCCCTTTTACGGAATTGTGTCTTTACACCAAGTTTTTGTGCACACACACCCACACACTCACAAATCAGGTTTTGAGTGTTTATATTGGACGGTGTGTCGCTCTTGGGGGTCTGCAGTTACTGGACTGAGCTTCAGCACCTCCATGCTTTAACAGACCGCCATTCAGGGGAAGATTTAGCTTTAGATTTTAGCTTCTTTTTTGTTTCCAGTTCTTGGAATTAATTATACCTGTTATTCAGTGAAGTGCACAATGTTTCACCCCTTCTAAAATTGCTGTAAATATTAGGATTGAACCATCGGATTTGATCAAGATCAGAATCGGCAGATTTTTGCTCAGAACACACTGTTGGCCCATTTATTATTATTATTTTCCCTGTGTTTCAAGGTAATGAGGTGAATTCTGTGAGGCAGGTGTGTGTGCTGTGTGTGAAGAGTGGTCCTCCTGTCCCAGAATATCACAGTGTAAATCTTAATGACTCATTGTGCTAAACAGCCAAGTGTCTTTTAATTTCAATGTAGCGTTTTATGTGGTTCAGATTTTTAAAAATGACCAACTGATTTGCTGTTTACGACTGTAAGGTGCCAGTTTGGATCTTTAATGAGTGAATAATGTTCATGTTGGCGAACAGAAGGTTCTGGAAAAGAGCTGCTGTGTTTCATGTGTTCCTTTGGCCCAAACAGAGGGAGTTTGGGGTTAAAGACGTGTCTCTCCACTGTCCTGCGAAGACATTCAGTCTCCCAAAGCGTTCCTTGTGTCCCTGTCACACATTTAGGCACTTTAATTACCATGACAAATAGTAGCCGCTCTGTTGGAGATGTAAGAATACGGTGGTGGGCGCTAATACAGGCGGCACATTTTTATAGATAATACGGCCTTTTACAGCCTGACGGACGGACACACAGATGGCAGGACACTGAGCTGCACACATCTGCTCCAATAAAAGCCCATATTCAGAGCTCTTTTCCCTAATGCTGAAGAGAACCTCTTTAGTCTCAGTTACTTCTGCAGTGGCGAGTTCGGCCTGGACGCTCACTTCTGACCCATTTCTGACCACTGACTTAAACTGACTGAATAAAGTGAGGTGTGATGTGAGTCAGTGACTCTTTACTCTTCTGTCCAGTTTATTTGACAGAAGGAGCACTTCTCCGGCGCTAACAGCAGGAAGTCTATGCAGGATTTCTTGAGGTGTTGAGTATGTGCTGATAGAGAGGACAGGTGCGCTCATACCTGACGTATCTGAGGATGACAGATAGTGAGTGAGAAAGGGAGGAGAGGAATGGTGAGAAGTGATGGGTACAGTTTGCTTTTTGGAAGAGTGAGAGAACAGCTGATCAGTGGAGGAACTAGAAATAGCACTTCTTCATGGTTCTGTGCTGTTTGTCTTTTAATGACACTGTATACCGTTTCTTCAAGGGTTAACTGTCCTCTTCTACGGATGTATGGTTAGTTCCGTTCCTGCAGCTTCAGCTCCTCTCTTACCACTCCAGCACACCTGATCCACATCTGAAGAGCCGGGTGACCAGTCAGAGAATGGAGTCCGATGTTGTGGTCTTAAATCAGAAACACTGATTTAAAGGGCTCTTCGTTATGCAGACCACACTTTGCCATAGTTGATTGCTGTAATTATGGTAATATAACGAGTTGCCCACTGAGTTACATTAAACATGTTGAAGGCAAAACACTGAGAAAGGAAAAACAATCTTAATTTGAAGTTAGTTAATGGAGCAACATTTTATTGTTGGCCATTTGCTTCTGTTGGTCACTTTATTATAATATTTCATCACTGTGTAAATGGCACTACTGGAATTTTTAAATGATGTAAAATAAAATGCACACATTTCTGGCTGTTCATCTGGTTAGAGCTGTCTGTTTCATTTTAATTTGGCTTGGGCGCCTGTATCTGGGACCAGCTCTGCAGTCTATGTATGTGTGTGTTTCATATGTATGTGTATATACAGCACCCTATACCGTTATTGGCACCCCTGATAAAAATGTGTATAAAAGCCTTTAAAGTTTTTTTTATTGCACTAGCATATTCTCACACTGAAAAAAGTCTAACCTTTAACTCCAGTTAATTAATTTTTTTAGATTCATCATTAAGAAATAATTATTTTTTAACAAAATAATTGGTGCCCCAATTATTGGCACCCCTAATAGTTCTTCTACAATAAATGTAACTGAAGAATCTTTGTAATTTATACCTTTTTTGAGTTGATCAGAGTGTCTAGGAACTTGTAGTAATCTATGAAGTCCTGTGTTTCTGGGGTATAAGTATGACATGACACAGAGGCCCATTTCTCGTAGCCACTCTTTAAAATGGGGAAGGCAAGAGGACATGCCATTCAAGTAAGGCAGATGTGTGTTGATCTTCAGAAGTCAGGAAATGGCTGCTAGAAAACAGCTACTCGCCTAAACTTGCCCACATCCACAGTCAGAGCAATAATTAAAAAGTTTAAAACCACTGGAACTGTGACAAACAAGGCTGGACGAGTTCATCTTGCCACCACACACAGTGAAGAGGATGGTAAAGGTGGTAAAAATTCTCCAAAGCTCACCGTTAGAAAACTGCAGCAAAGAGTGGCATCTTAGGGTCACCAAGTCTCCATAACAACCATTAGACTCTTTCTCCATGCCAACAGGTTGTTTGGGAGTCATGCCAGGAAAAAGCCTTTTCTGTCCGACAGTCACAAACATAAACGTGGAGTTTTCTAAACACTACTGGGACTTTAACTGGAACCACGTGCTTTGCTCAGCACCTCAAGCCCACTGTTAAGTATGGTGGAGGATCTGTGATGCTGTGGGCCTGTTTCTCGTCCAGTGGCCCTGGGAACCTTGTTGGAGTGCATGACATCATGAACTCTTTGAAATATAAGGAGATTTAAAATAAAATTCTGGCGGCCTCTGCCAGAAAACTGAAAATGGGTCGTCTGGACAATGATCCAAAACGTAAGGCCAAATCAACACAGAAATGGTTCACCAGACACAAAATCAGCCGCCTTCTCAGTCTCCAGACCTGCATCCCATAGAAAACCTGTGGGGTGAGCTGAGGAAGAGAGTGCATAGGAGAGGACCCAGAACTATCGATGATCTAGAGATTACGCAAAGAGGAATGATCGAAGATCCTCTCTCTGAATTCTCCAACCTCGTGAAAACTTATAGGAGAAGATTAAGTGCTGTCCAATTGGCAAAAGGGGGCTGTACAAAGTATTAACAATAGGGGTGTCAGTAATTGCGCCACACATGATTTCATGTAAAAAAAAAATATATATATATTTCTTAATGTGGGACTTTTCCCCACTGACTAAATGTACTCAAATTAAAGACTGGATTTTTCTCCTTTTATCATTGTAATGTTATATAGATAGATATAAACGTTATTTGTCCCCAAGGAGAAATTCAGATATCTGGTAACTCCTTCATAAATAAAATAAGTAAAATAGATATTACAAAAAGTAGATAGAAGAATAATGATTAAAAAGTAGGCTACAAATAAACACATAAATAAAGAAAAATGAAAGACAAAAATTTAAATTAATGAATAAATAAAAAAAATTAAAAAACATTTTATTCACAAAGAAAGAATTTTTTAAGGCTTTATACACGTCTATATCCGAGGTGCCAATAACTGTGGGGGATGCTGTGTTTGTGTGTATGCATATTTATAATTATATATATGTATTGCTCTTATAGACTCGGGCTCTGTCCCCGGTGTTACGTTACAGATGTGTGGTTTATGTTTAAAGGGAATAAAGGCTGTGTTGTTTTGTTGTGAAATTTGTCCTGCAGTCGTCCCTAACAGCCCTGTTCTCTGTGTTTTGTAAAGGTCGCTCCTACAGTTCATTATCAAGGCTGTAGTTTCAGAACTGCTGAGTTTAGTTGCCTTAGATACGGTGTCTTTGCAATGATTTCCAGATGTCAGCTCTGCAGGGGAAGCCCTTGATCAGGCCAGGCGTTTACTGCACTGTTTAGAAGCCGTGTGCACATATTCAGCTGCAGTGTGGGTCTGTTTGAGCTAATTCAGAGAAATCATAAAAGCATGAAATGAAGTTTTCACTGAACTGTAAATGTTTCGTTTATTTTCTGAAATCTCAGAAATTTAATAAAGCATTAACTTCTCTTCTTCATTTGGTTAATCAAGTCAAGTCAAGTAGAGCTTTATTGTCATCCCAGTCATGTACATATAGTACACAGTGAGACGAAATATCGTCCTTCTGGACCATAGGTGTGACGTAGAACACAACAGAACACAACAGAAGGGGGGGGGGTTACAATTAACCTATATATCTATAAATATATCTGAGGTTACAAAAAATAAAACACAGTAGGGCTACATTAATAATACAGTATTGTATACAGAATTGTAGTATAAGTAAGTATATATATATATACTATATATGTATATGTACTGCTGTATCTCGAGTAGCGTGCACTGATGAAAAGGCTCTTGTCGGCTGTCAGATCATAACAAAAAAAAAACAACAATGTACCGGAGAAAGAAAAAAGATTTGAATTGTTTCCTTTGTTTCCTCGTCGTTAGAGCCTGAGGCAGCAAGCCTTCTTTGATCCTGCTGGTTTTAGAGAGACGCGCTGCATGTTCGATATCCAGTTAATGATCATTCTCTCTGGTGTTTATTTGCTGCAGTTTTTGTCCGGTTCTTGTTAGCTTTCACCAAACATTGTTTCTCAATCTCGCATCTGGAGCCCCTCTGAGGTTTGGTGAATGTTTTCTCACTCTGTCAGTTTTTTTCCCTTCTTTATTATTTATGATCAGCATTATAGTTCAGTCAAATGCGTTTTTTTTCACTGATTTTAGGTCGACGATTTCATAAACTTTTTCTTCTCCAGTCCACATGAAATTTAGTGTGTTTATAGCCCTACATGTGTGACGCGGAATAAGAGATTTGTGTCTGTAGATGGGCGTGTCCCTTCACACTAGCGCCCCCTGAAGTGAGGCAAGCACAAAGCACCTTTTCAACAACCGTTTCACCAAAGGTTACTGAATATGTGTGGCAGGTTGGCCTCTAGGAGGTGCCTGACGATTCATTTGTGGAGTATAGCTGCCTAGTAAATGTCAGTGTTGTCTTGTGATGTGAAGGTTTGAACTTCACAAAAGTTGATACGCTGCATCACTACCACACCAAATTTCATCCATAAGGGGTGCTGAAACATTCCAATATTTACATATTATACCTCAGTGCGGCACGGCTGGTGTTTTCCAGGGCTGCTAAATAGAAAACCTATCAGACCATCACCTTTAGCTTTGAAATGAACAGAACCAAACACGAGAAATACTCACGAAGCATCAGGAGGCAACTGAAAGCTACCTAATTCACCAGCTGGGCTACAGGAAGCCAGGGTATCCTCTTGTTGACCAGTGACCTTGTTCATTTAGTGAGTAATCCACTGACATGCAGCAGTAAAACTGCCCTCCTGTCACCTCTGTACTTTTTTCATGTCCACTGGTCCAGGGCAGCAGGGCTGTTTCCATTAGCCTGGTTTAAAAGGATACCCGATCCTCAACACTTCCTGAACTTAACAGGGAAGCAGGGCCATAAATCATCGTTTTCTTTATGACCTAATTTATTCTGGTACTTTGAGGAGATCTTCACTGTTCTGTCGAGGGTCCTGCAGATGCTGCTTTCACTAGAGGAACGTTCTGCAGGTCAGGTTCGTTACCACCTGTAATGAAGACTCCACTACAGGTAGCAATAAAACCAGTATTAAGATGCTCACTAAGGAATTCTCTCTGATGCTGTTCAATCTGATTAATTTGCTTCAGACATATGATGATAAAACAAAACTCACTGTTCAAACAGCAGCTGCTCAGGTGCAGATGTGGCACTCTCTGATTTTCTCGGCGTGAACACAGGGGAGGAAGCGTTTAGAAAAATGTTGTGGCTTTTTCTGGGTAGTCACCTGAAGCAGCTGTCAGAATTTACCTTCTGCTGATTACACAGTTCCACACACACTTCCACACACAGTCCTCACGCAGGCTGCTGTGTGTGTAATCTCTCAGCTGTTTTGACAGTGCGCTCACTCTATAATTACAGGAACACGTTCCCTGAAGAAGCCAGAGCAGAAGTGAGGAAAGCTCCGGTCCAGCGACCTCCGCCCGTCACTCCTGATCCGGACGACCTGTTTGATGACATCTGACTTCCATGGGTTTAACAAAAAAAACTTTTATTTTTAATCTGAACAAATAAACATTTATACAATGAACTGTACTTAAACACTGGTCTGTCTCTGGTGAACGAATAGAGGTGTCAAGTTGTCATGAATAGCCCAAGTGTGTGTGTGTGTGTGTGTGTGTGTGTGGGAGAGAGAGAAAGGATTAATAAAGAAATAATAAAAGTGTGTACGTGTGTGTTCTGTGTTTTACTTATTACCTATAAGCATAGGTCACACTACTAGTGTCGATCACGTCTAATCATCATCAGCTTTTTTTTTTTTGCTGAGTCATGACTCCATGTTCTCCCCCCTGCTGGAAACTTCACAAGGAAAACTGGTTCATGAACAAAACCAGATGTTTCGTGTACAGTTGAACAGCCCGGTCGCCTGAACGTAAGTTAACACGTCCTCCACAGGGAGGGAACTGCAACTTTCAACACATGAATGAACATATAGGGGGAAATATTGTCCAGTTCACATTTTATGTTTTATTTCTTTCTCAATTGGTGAAACTCAGCAAATATAAAGTTAAGATGATCAGAAGTGTGTTTTCTGTACACGATGTGTTCTCATGCCTTCAGAACAGCTCTGACTCGTTGAGGTCTGGACCTTGAAGGTCTATGGTTCTACACCAGCAGATCCTTTAAGTACTGTAAGCTGTGAGATGGAGCCTCCATGGATCAGACTAGTTTGTCCCACAGGCACTTAATCAGATTGAGATCTGGGGAATCTGGAGGCTTAGTCAAGGGGTTTTGGGGGTAGGTGTTGTCAAAGCAACATCAAAATGAATGCAGAAACCAAGGTTCTCCAGCAGAACATCACCCAGAGCATCACACGCCTCCTCTGCCTCGCCCTCTTCACATCCTGGTGCCATCCTGTGTTCTCCAGTTCTTTTTTGGAGCGCTTTCGGTTCTGACCACCCCCCATAAGACCTGCTGTTTTGAAGGTGTTCAGCTGCCCAGATATCACAATTTGGTTCTTCTCAAAGAGTCTCAACTCCTATTGCCCATTTTTCTGCTTCCAACATTGACTTCAAGACTTAACTGTTCACTCACTGACTAATATAATACACCATCCCCAACAGGAGACGCTGGAACAGGATCATTACTGCCCTTCACCTGCAGTGGTTTACTGTTGGGTCTGATGAGTGTGATCAGCCTGTGTGTGTGTGTGTGGTGAATCTTCTCCACAAGTGTTGATTATTGTGGAGCCAACACAGTCTACCCTACAGTTCTAAGTATGTACGTATGTGTGTATTATTATTATCATATAATGGTGTCAGAAGTGAACACGTTAAGTTTTAAATCTGTGGTAGGCAGTCTTATTTCAGCCTGCTCAGTCGTGTCTCAGTAATGTGTGCTAGGACTTTCTTGAGAAGCCTGTAGAGCAGGAGGTTCTTCTCTGTGGGCGGGGCGTTTCTCCTCGGCCCCGCCTCCGCTCACTGACGTCACCACGGGTGTAACCTGAATTTGAACAGGCGGCAGGCGCACTGTCCAGACTCCGGTCGGGGCACCAGGGTGAGGGGGTTTACTCAGGCTCTGTCGGAACATCAGGACAGGACCATCTCCCACTTCTCCAACTGGGGAGAATTGTACAAGGTATTAAATTATTATTATTATTATTATTATTATTATTATTATTATTATTATTATTATTGCTGATCATCAGAGGCGCACAGTTTAGGACTGGTTCCATATCCAGATGTGCAGTGAGGGTGATCTGATTTATTTAAGGACAGTGAGGGTGATGTGGTGTGTTTAGGACAGTGAGAGAGATGTGGTGTGTTTAGGACAGTGAGGGTGATGTGG